>JAQGAK010000218.1:0-113951 GCA_034696945.1 Lipothrix lubbocki
TCTGAGTGTCACCACTCTTTCTCTCTCTTTCCTATCTCTCTTCAATTCGCAATAAAACCTCTCACTGCTAAGCCAAGTTATTAAAAATTACATAACAATTCGCAATAAAATTCTCTACCAGAATTACTATTTTGCTTAGGATCTTTGTCAAACGCTCTGCGTATGCAAAATATGCCTCTCGATTGATCCCACTTGCGTCCAGCATTGCACAAAGGTTTGCCAAGTATTAGAAATGCAATATAGGGATTCTTGTAGAGAATTTTATTGCAAATACAACAAAACAAAGTTCACTGAAATCCGTTAGTAATTACAGTAATTATGGCCACAAAACGATCAATGAATGGTTTAATTCCCTAATTTTAGAATTAAGAAAAATATTCCATAATTAGTTGTAGCATTCGTATCTGGTCCGACTTCAAAACTAAAAGTACGTGTAGATTCGGAATAAAATTCTACACATGAACAAGGTTTTAAAATATTAATAAATATAAAGAGTATAGATAAAACACAGGGCGCAAAGGTTATTGGGCACTCTGTTCATAAGCGCATGCCTAGGACTTCTGATCGGGACGGGGCGTCCCGATATTCCGGGGACGGGACAACTTGGGGATAAAAACGTTGTCCCGAGATTGTTTCGGGACAGGAATTTTCTCCCGGAGAATTTCGGGACAGGACAAAATCGGTATCGGGACACAATTTTTGTCCCCAGTTGAAGCCTTCGGCATGCCATTGTCTACATTACCAAGCACAACCAAGGTGCATGCACCACAAAAAGTTATAAGCATGCAAATATCCAATGTTACCCTACTAAACTCGCTATAATGCCAGTTATAAAGCCAATATGTTCAAGAATAGGCGGGTGTTTTCATACTGCTACAATGCCATCTTCACCTTGGTTATGCGAGGAGAAACGGAGACGATAAAACAGAAGTAGCACGTGGGTACGATTCCCGAAAGCAGCAAGTGACTTGCTCATACAAACTTATCTCTTGCACACCCATGCAAAGACAATAGCTTCATAGTATGACAGGTGTGAAGATACAAGTACCGTATTCTTGGAAAAGGTGTCAAGACATAAGAGCCTATAGTACTAGTTGGAGGATGTGCATAAAACTGTGGAAATGTAGTCATTTGCGTGTGGTGTGGCGTCCCATGTCCGGCTTTGACGGCCACAAATCATCTTACTGTTAACAAGCAATTTTGACGGCCAGAAGCAGGAGCTTCTTACAAGAGTGTCTCAGGCGGGAGTGAAAGGAACAGTCTCAAACTTTATTCCCGTCCGTGTCATTCATAACTTTTTGAGGAGTTTCTAAGTGGCTATTCTGCCTCCAAATCCCGTCACGTTCTAGCATGACTACTATGCATACATCTATGGCTGTGACTAAATGCATATTTATGTACACTTACTATATTGTAAATGGTTACTCACGGATAACTAACACCATATCCATGTTGTAATAGCCAGAGTGAAAAGTAATAGTAGCGATGAGCCGAAGTTAAAATCGTTCACTGATAACAGGAGCTGCTCGCAAATACCCACAGTAATTACACAAGATGAAACCATCATCTTCAAGCACACGCTCTTACCTATGCATGTACATGCACTCTTTCATACACGCGCTCTTACAAAGATACATTTATAGGCCTAAGCTTACGTGCACATGCTCTAAAGCACACACTTTCAGCTTTCTATCGTAACATGATGTCCACCTTGTAGTAGTTATAACCAAAGTTGTCGCATGGGCTTGAAAAAATTAAAACTTATCAAGTACATAGGAGTTTAAACGTTGAACGCCACTGTAATAACGCACTATATACATACACAGCTCGATCCTACAAATGGAATTAGATAGTTTAACATTGCACATCGCTAAGAACACATATATAGAAATAATGCCCATAGGCGGCCAAGTATGGAAAAGTGCTGGAACTTTCGAGACCAAGTACGTACAAGTGAATTAAAATGCAAACAAATTAGCAGGAATTCCTCTCCTCACTCCCATTTCGCATGCAGAGAGCCAAGAGCTTTTAAACAAATGAACATTTCAACTGGAGAGGAAAGCAAAGAGAAAATAACTAGAGATGTGAAAGTAAAAATTCCTGTACAAAATGTGAGCAATCTCGATGACTCTCAATCCCCCATTTAAGTCATTAAACAATAGACACTTGTGTAATTTCTCTACATATTCTCTATGCTCTACATGTATTGTATCTATAATACAACAACAACCCGGAGAAAAGTCAATAAGAAAGACACTTCCCATCTTAAATGCTGGCCCTGTGCTGCTTGAAACAAGCTTAAATTACTGAACACAAATTGCCACAAGCTTAAAAATGTGTGAAAAAATACATGTGCGCAAAAAAGCACTCTAGAAAAGTTCATATAAATGGAATCCTCTGCCATCAAGAGCGAAGGAAAGGGATCAATGGCAATTAAACTGGATCGTATGTAGCAATTGTAGCATTACTCCTAACAGTATCTTCGGCCACAGCCATACCAACAAGAATTACAACTTAAACATGCCCATGAGACCTCCCAAATCCTAAAATCAGCCCAGAAACTTGATTAGCACTTTGGAGACAAGCTATATTCACGCTGCTATGCTTGACTTTTCCAGGCAAGTATAAACACGCAATGAGATGAAAACCCAATATAAAAACATCTGACTTATACAAACGGAGAGCTTAAAGGATTAGCTTCAAGTCTGATTTCATTATAGCAAAGCTTTCTTAGTTTTTTTTATTCTTGGGAGTGCTATCAAGTTTTTATGAAATTCAATGAAGAGAAGTAATGTTTCTGCACACTGCAAATACATGAAGAAACTTATAATTTATATTTTTCACAATTCGTGGTATTTTATTTTTATTCTATTTCATCTTTGAAACTAATTCATGGGTTGCGGAAATTTCTCCGCTACAACACCAGCGCCCTCTTTAGTTTTAATTCTAAGTCAATTCTGCAATGCTTTTCCCGGGGAAGCTACGATGTAGCAAACGTTTTTCTTTGTGAAAGTAGTGATCGCCGAGAAATTTGAAACTTTCCCCTGCAGATGGCGACTTCGAATATTAACTTCCTCATGTAGGTAAAGCCTATGAGAGGAGACAACATAAAGAATAATAGGAGATCATGCAAGAACAATGGGAATCGAACTGGTACTGTAAAATAAATATTACCAGCGATTATTTATTTGAATATCCTAAATATATTTTTGTGTACCAATAAGTTATTACCTTATAGTGAAATCCATAAGTATTTTAACAAGGTACTTTTAACACTGTAAATTTCTGGTGGAGCTCTTTTCTTAGTAAATATAACCAAACTGATTATACGTACATACAAAAACATTGAGAGGTTTTACCAGATTTTATAAAAACAACTCTGCTATAAAAATATAGCTCTCAAAAGTGTTGATTCTGGTGATTGGGGGAAAATAAAATACGGAGCTTTGAAAGTATGCACAGCGTAAAAAGTAGCCTGATTTCCTTTAGCTGTTTTGAAGCTTCACAGCCTGTCCTACTGTTGATAGTAATACAGTAAATATTGTGGGAGATGAAAGTATGAGGTTGATTGCTTCCAGCCGGGCTCCTTTCTCAATTTGTGTCAGTTGTTTTTATCGCCGATAAAAGAAACCAAGGTTTTGGTCTTCTCCTCCTCGCTTTTCCCAAACTTTCTCGCTACTTTCTTTCTCTCTCCTTCTGTGTTCACTACAGTCCTCCCGTCTCCTCCTTTCCCTTTCCCCTTTATATCACAATTAAATGATAGCCAAAGAAAAATCAAGAACTAAGTACGTACATACACGGTACTGGTAATAGTGTGGTTACAGACGGTTGATTTACATCCAGAAATAAAAGCATATAAGTATATAGCCCACTGATTATACGCAATCGCCATTATGCTACTCCTCACACTTGTATGATTTTAACAACTCACTTGGCATGTTCCATCTCTATATAACTTATCCCTACCTACAATTTTCTTTCCTCCTACACACACTTTTTTTGGGGCAAGAAAACAGATGATGATTTTTGCCGTAGTGTTTCAACTCCAGTCTATGTTCTTCAGCCATAATAAGTGCTGCTCCTTCTTGAAATTTCCACACACGCAAAAAGTATCCCTTCCGTCTCATAAAAATCATCTTGCTAACAAAATCCGGATAATTGAGTGTCTATAGCCGGACATTTCACCAGTTAACTAACCATTTCAAAGAAGACATCATCTTGCTTCAGTGCCCTTGCTCCCCATATCTCTCATGAATGCTATAAACTGAACTTCCCTCCTATTGCAACTATTACCACAGCACCATAACACCATTTTGGAATTTTTACAAGAATAACGAAAATGAAGGTAAAGGGAAGAAGCGAGGAACTTCCGCATTACAAGGCCCTTTGATGCAACATTAATTGAAAGCAGTTATAAAATTCACTATGCAAGTAAAAAGTATCCTTGGGAGTTATTCCATTCACCAGGGCAATTTAATGAGGAATGAGGGCGTGAATAATGATCGATTGCAACGGAGATTGGATTTGGAATAAACGACAGCAGGTAATGAAATTGCATTTAAGTGGAACAACCTACAAATCACAAAATAAAAGGAATAAATATCCAATTCATTGTAATATGGTCTTAAAACGTCACTTTAAATTTGAATTTGTAAGTTTCGTGATATCAAAAATGATGTATAAAAGTATACGTTCTTCGCAAAAAATCCCTGCTATTTATTTTAAAGAAGAAGACATGATTTTTGCAATTTCAGGCATGTCAAGAATTTTGCCTGCTCTCCTCTCATACTGCATTCACGGCTGTGCTTGCATTCTGAAGCTCTGTTTCAGTAAAGGACCCCAAAGGAAATTAGAGTAAGAACTCTGCATGCATGCGGAATCAACTGTCCTCAATGTCAACGAACGCTGATGTTTTTCAAGTTTTTCTATATAAAGACGTTCCCAAAAGCTATCAACTACGGCGCCTGTCATGCTTTGGAAAAGAAAAATGAATAAAAAATAGAATATCAATGTGCACCTCAACAACAAAAATAAAATCAAGTAGTGAAGCTTGCATTGCAATATCAAGAAATAACCATTTTGTTCATATTTTATATACCATAGCTATATGCCGCCGCTACTGCAATATTTTTAGTATCTTCTATTCGCGTTCGATATGATCCACACATTGAAAATATAACGCCGCAAAAGTCTTTGCAATTTATTGAAATGTTGGCTTTCCCCAGAGTTTTTCATCCCTACATAACAGAGCCAAGACTTCTGGCTAAACAATTCAACAGCCAGCTGTCATATGCACCTTCTTGTGTGGCACATGAATTCTTTTCTTACCTTCTAGCTTAATAGTCAGAACTATGAGTATCTTCAAGTACAGTTTTATTTCAAATATCAACTATAGTGTCGGTATCTTGAAGTAGCCAAAGTGAACGTCTACAGTTCAAAATACAATTGAAATGTTTGCAAAATGAAAGTGGGATGTAAGGTAAAGTTGTTGAAGCAGAGAGTCTCGGGATAAAGCAGGCGCATATACAAAAGAGAACAACTAGTAGTGGGGAAAAAAGAGAAGAAAAAAGTTGTTCGACGGAGCTGCCAAAGAAAATGATTCATTTTTTACACGAGGGGAAATTACAGAATGACATCAAGAAAAAAGTAGATTTCTCACGGTACACAACATTCCTGCTGAGACTCTCCGGCCGCTTCTTCTCGTCCACTTATTGGTATCCCACATATGCTTTATTGTACAGAAAACTTACACAGGGGAAGCTCAGTGATATGTCCATATAAGACAATCATGGAGAAGTGTCCATTTATAAGAAACCATGTCGAAGTTCCCGAATAAGAAAAGCATAGAGAAGTGTCCATATAAAACAAGCGTTGGAAAGAGGAAGACGAGAGTTGTGGAGACCAGAGAGAACGTAGAAATACAAGGGATAAAAATCCCAAGAAATTTCGGTTGCCCCAAAAAGAATGAGTAGTTTGTGAGTGCCTGAACGTTCTTTTACAGTAGCAGCAGCAGCAGAGGAATCGATCAATGGCAAATTCTATGAGCAGCTTTCACTTTTCTCCATGTAAAGAACTTATGGCCTGGTGTGCAGAGGAACTCAAGTATAGGAATAAGGAATGGATACATCTCCCTTGGACCTCATACAGTTGCTTCTTCTGGGACTTGCAATGATGAGCTTAATCTCATCATTGATATTCGTCAGCTGTCACCAGAAAACATATGAAGACTTGAAATCTGAGTCACAAAAATCTAGTCTAACCTTGCTTCCATAGTAAGGAGTTGAAGCAAGAAAAAACTCGGCCAAATCTTATACCTAAGTGCAATGTGACAAAACCGTATCTCGCTTTCCATGATATTCCTTCTTCGTTCGCTCAATGAAAAATCGTTGTCTATTGGATTCGGAATTTTGGAATGGAAAATATCGGATTTGTATTTTAAAAACATTGTTGTAACTGGAATTTGAAACGTAGGAACAGCAATCGGCGTCCTTTGAATTTGCAAATCGGAGTTAAAACCCTGAGCTCGTTCGAGGTGTAAAAACGTGAGAAATTTATCATTGTGGACACACCACCTAAAAAATGCGTTGTTGTTAGCGCTAAAAGCAGATTCAAGTTCAAGATACAGAAAACCTCAATACAGCCTCGTAAAACTTATAGATACGATAGGGTAGTGGTACTAACTGAAGAAATCGAAATGAATGAGACAAGAAAGTGAAACCAAGGACTTTGCTATCATCTGTATTCATACAGAGGCGGGTTAAAATCCTTGACGTCAACCATACATCAAGTCCTTACTGCCACAAAACGTTTCTCTCGGATGCCAACTCCATTTATACATGTATGCAAGATGAGAGAAAAATCGGGCAAGTGGAGGAACACGTAAGAATAATAATAGTTCTGTAAGTATTGCCCTTCTACTACAATATATTACTAGTTCATAGAAATAACTTTCTAAACTTCCAAAATGTCATTGCCACACTCTATAATTTTAGCAACCACCGAGTCTCCAAAGTACCAAAACAATTTCAACTACTTCATCCCTCTTTTTTTATTTGTGCTCTACACAGAATTGCACTAAATCCATGCTAATATGTACGACATGCAAACTCTCTTGGTTAATCTACGATCATGATTTCGTAGCTACAATGCCAAATTATATGTATACATAGTTATATTATTATAAATATATGTAGATATACATATACTTGTGTATATCAACACATAACAATTTCCAGATGAAGCGAATCCGTGAACTGCCAAGCTTGTCCCAAAAAGTACCAATCACTGTTGAAATCTATATACAAGCCACTTGACTGCACACAAAATACAACAAAAACACACAAACATAAGCCACAACAGGACCACAAACATGAGTATAAAATAGAAAACCCAAAGAATCAATACAGGAACATATTTAGTAGATATGTCTCTGCACCTAAAAGTCTTTTTCCGCAAACTTTCTCCCTCCTCCCTTTTTCTGCTCCATAAGACCCTGACTTAATATTACTACTACTTCTAGATTTGCAAAACATACAAAACTAGAAACGGTACTAAAAACTACCTGCACACAAGACACAAACTACCTTAGTCGGCTTACGTGTAATACTTTACGTCTCAGTAAATCCGCATAGAGTCAACGGCTTCATTTACTCTTCCACATACGAGCTTTCAATATTTAGTTTTGAACTTTCCGAGCATTGAATAATATTTTTCAAGTTTACTCCAGCGTTGTCCGTAGCAAAGTTTGTAAATGTATATCAAGGCATACAAAAGTGATTTAATATAAACAATTGTTGGTCTACGTCTGGAAAAAGTAGAGTTTAAAATGCTGAAAAAATTTGAAACGAACGACAAGTTGCTAATGTACAACATCAGCGTAAATAGGGCGTGTTGCTAAAGTATCAAAATGTTCAGTATCTCAGGCCAGTTGAGCTTGTGTTCGTACAAATGTAAATTTGCTCGAGCTCCTGAGTACTCTGTCAATTTAGCAACGCACCATATAACCATGTAGCTGTACGTATCACAGAAGATTTTTGCGATGTTCGACGAATATATTGTGACATTAGAAGAAATAATGCGATATTAAATAACCGTTGGAAGTAGCGGGAGAATGATTTTGGATATGAGAAAAAGCCTCCGTCCAGCTGGCAGTTCACATGGAAAAAATAAAGGCGCAACTCATCCCAACATAATTTGAAATATTACCTTGCCTAATAAATCACGTACAAAGGATGAAGCACATGGGTTTCAGATCATTCCCATTTATCTCCTATAGAACTTAACCTCTTGGAAAAACCTGAACCGATATACTTTCACGAGGTCTCATTTATATCGCATAATATACCCCAACAGCAAGGTACATAAGCCTTGAGGTGGATCGAGTATTAAAAAAATTGAGTTAACTAGTGCAATTACTCCTTAAAATAGAGAAAACTTCCTATAGGAAAGTCATATTTAATTTAATTTAATCACATGGAAAAGTTTGTGCACGAATAACATGTAAAGATAATGCATTCATTTTTTACGGTTACGTGGAAACCTTTTTTATTTAGTCCGGAGCTTTTGGAAACAAACTGTTTCCATCATCAGCGGTACAACATTTAACATATTTACAACATATTTAAATAATTCCTACGCATCGATGGGAATACAGCGTCTGCTATTATTTATTTACAAATCTACCGTAAAATAATAAATACATAATGAAATCCAAACTCATTACGAAATGAATTGTAAAAAGAATTGCAACCAAAAGAAATATTTTGCTTACTCGTGTCAACAGCCAAAACAACCGCCTACCAACTAATTGCACGGGTGGTCGTCCATCCGGTGAAAATCCCACCGTAGGAGTACGCATAGACTAGTCAATTAGTTGGAGTACAATGCGCTTGATGTTTATTAGATTGTTTCGTCAACGCAGTTCAAGCAAGTCCGCAAACAAACAAATTAATCAAAATACCGTAATTACATAAGACAACACCGAAGATTCCAGCTTGCAATGTAGGAAATAATACAACTGACAAAATAAGTTACATATTTCCATTGAAGGGCCATAACAGAAGGTATACAATATTTATACACGTAAGTGCTACGCAGAGCACTTACGCATCCCCTCAAATCCATTCGTATATCGTCCGAAACGTCATGGACCTCCTGCCTCTGCACATGCAAGTCGGATACAAGTATTTATATATTGTACAATACATGATCAGTACGTTTATCTTCACAATCAGACCGTTATAATGCATAACGGGCATCTAAACAATACATGATCAGTCAGTTATAATGCATAAAGCGTAGCCTCACATTGCATGATGCAAAGCATAACGGAACTTTCTTAATATACGATGCTAGTAACTCCATGTTTCCGGTAATACTGTGAAGGTAGTTTCGAACACCATAGGGAGAATGATCCAGTAATAATGAAAACGCTTAAGAAGAACCGCGATATTACTAGTGTCCTGAGAAGCACTAGCTTACTACTAATATAATCCGAAGGTATGTAGTACAGTAACCAAATGCACGGGCAATAAATATAATGATCATAACAAATGGTTTAATCATGTGTAACTGTACTGCACGTACTTGGATGACTCACATCTCTATTTTAAATCCATGTATACAGAAAGATAACAGCTTTGCAGCATCTGCATTATTCACATCTCGCAAAACCCTGAGTTGTTTCCTATATTCTCACACACGCAGATGATCTTTACGTATGTAACAGCCTACCAACATGTTTTCATATATGTGCGTTCTCCATGTCTCTCGTATCATGAAACCGCTTTCAAAGATACTTTCCTGCTGTTGTACAATATGATCCATGCAGTTGCAATATTGTACAAGTGGCACTATCGTAGGTAACTGTGCAGACGATGCGATGTTACATATTAACGGATTACATATTCAAGTTTCATCACAGAAACAAGATTATGTACACCCAAGCTCCATCGCTTGTTAGAGAAAATACTTCACTATAATATTAAGCATGTGGTATGAAGATAATAATTTCAGATTTTAACATGTATTCAAGTCAGTCAGTTATACGAAACTGCATGCGTGTCAGCCTCTTGAGAGTCTGTCTGATTCGGCATAAAACAATTCGTTGTGTATAAAACAATCCACTCCGCATATAAAACGATCCTCAAATTACACATACGCATGTATAATACTAATAACACTCTAGATAATGTTACATCGCAGGATTAAATACTGCAAGATGCTAATCACGGATTTACTACTGTACATATATCATTGTAGTGTATAGTACACGACTGTATATATAGTAGATGTGTGCGTTACGGTTGTAGTTTACCTAAAGTCAAATTGTATACTGGAAAGTGAAGTATTAGTAAGTCAAGCGTAACATCCAAAGTGGAGTGCTTTGAATCTTCAGCGAATATCTACAGTATAGATATGTAGTAACATGGAAAGTATGGGGTGCGTAGTATTTAAACTGAAGTAAGCATAGAATCTAAACTGCAGTTTGATAATGCCCTGAGTGCAACCTCAAGAGTTATGAGGAAATCTTGCCTGAAAATAGGAAGTGTGCGGAAGCGTCGGAGTCATGAGGGTGGAACAATAACAAATGTCTGTGTATGCTGGAGTATATACACAGAAGAAAACGAAGAAGCGAGTGGAAGGCGAGTAGCGCAAGAACAGAGCTCCCATAGTGTAATGAGCAGATTACATTTTTATGACAACATGAGAAATTAAAAATATCTAGCTTCTGACTTTTCTACTCCGCAGGTTACTTCTCTTCTCAGAGGTCTTCGTTCTCGGATTCCATTACTGGTTCCTCATACTTTACTACTTACTACGCGGAGAGAAAGATGTGCTCCAACACCCCATTCCTTCAATTTCTTACGCTCAATTCACTCCACCGAGGGAGTACATGTTCAGGAATTACTAGAGGATTAAACGGATTTTACTCCCAGTCGCTACAGTGTATATCCCACGTTTTCCCAGGTTCGAGAGACTGAGTCTCCTTTTTAAGCGAGTGACAAAATAACTTGTACAACCTTATGCACAGATAATGGCTGCAGCCTTATGTGATACAGAATGTTTACAGTCCAGTATTATAGTGTAGGTTACGTGGTACCTATTTCAAGCCATTAAAAGAGTTTCGCAAGTGCAGATAGTCATACAAACTCGCTTGTTTGGACCACAAGTGAGTGAATGCTGTCGTTTCCGTAGTTCCTCAGGGCCCAACATAATTCTTATGTGTACCTAGATAGTCAACATAATTACATACACAACTTGTAAACAACTGTTAAGCACACAAAACGTACTTCAAACTATTATCGAACATCCTGTAATGCATAAAGATGTACATACGCAGGTATACACAAAATTGTAATAAGCACAGTGAAGCTCCAACCGCATAGCTCTTGACCGCAAATTGCCTTTTTCTCCACTTCAATCTTTCATAATATATATATAAAATTATATATAAAAGCAACATGCTCCATTGGCAACGAAGTAGTGATGTGGCGGCATTGTCATGCTTACTGGGGATCGCTCCATCAAGTTCAACGCTGTCAACATTGTCTGTCTTCACATCCGGCGTCACATTTTGCAATATTATCTTGCTTTGCTTTTAACTACTACAAGATTCCTTTACATATTTATATTGCAAATGGATGAAAAGAATTCAATACGCTACAAGTAACAAAATATATGTGTAAATATATGCATTTTCTTTTGACAACTAATAAGCCATAATGGCTTGACATCGGGACGTGTCATGGAGTAATATTGAATTTTTAACCTCCGGCAAACATTTCAAAAGACATGATCTCATGCCGTATTTCTGTGTTGATAGTATTAAACTGAAAGTATGTGTAGTCAATATAATGTGCACTTATTCATACAATACATTACAGTGTACTATATGTAATGCTTCACTATACAAAACCGTGGATTAAAGAGAGTGGGTAGACATATAAAAAGTAATGTTGACAGCAAACCAGTGATATTTTATTTAAAAAGCTAAGAAAATCGTATACAGAAACAATGTAATAGTCATTCCAGCTCCAGAATGCCTTATCATGTCGGCAATGAAAGAGGAATGACGCGTTGACATTGCCGCACACATGAACGAACTTCCATCCCCTCTCCTACGTGCTGGAGATATTTAAAATTAATTAAGGGAGTATAAACGTGCAATAAAAGAGCAACAAAATTATGGCTCAAGTGGCAATAAAATTCTCTAGCCGTGGGGGCATCATCCTTCATAACATAATACAAAACACTTACATAGGCTAGGTCACAGAATTCAGGCCTCCAACTGTAATTTACTGGTCGCATTCAGGCATCAATATTAAACGACATAGGTATAAGAAAAGTAACATGTTATTATATAACGAATTATATAGCAATTTCAAAAACCAATGGGTAAACAGAAGAGATTCATACCAAGTCATACAGAAAGCAGAAGTTTGAATATTTAGTAAACAATGTTTACCTTGCCCTTTAGTAACTCACAATTTCTTGTGGAAAATTTAAGGGAATCAAAAGGAAATGGTAAATTTTCTCAACCTCAAATGGATATAATAGTTTCAGTATGTAAAGATATGTACAATTTATTGTACGACAATTTTCTATACGGATTTTACTATTGTCTATGCTACAAGATCTCTTCAAGGTAAATGCAAAGACGGTTGACAGAAAATGAATTTTGGAGGGAAAATCCGAAAGTTCTACGTCAACAAATATCCTTTTCTAGTAGAGTGGCTTCAGCCGTTGTAAACAGACCAATAAATCTCATTTCTCCAATATTGACCTTCCATTCGAGTTATTATCCCTGACAATGGGAAAGAGCAGATGGGAAGGAAATCAGTCTGAAGAATAGGCTCTTGGCAGCTCTAAATTCTCCAAAATTTCAACCATTTTACTTTGGAGAAACTATAACGAGCGCAAGAGTGAAATCTTTAGAAAGTAAATAAACCTTTCATACTTAAATATTGAATGGGATTCGGACAATTTATCCTTCTTTTATTAGTAATAAAGTAGGAGTAAACAGTCAATCCGGGGGAAATCGGTTGTCAGTTCCAATATAATTCACCAATACTTCCGCAAGAACAAGTAAATTTACAAAAATTCAACCACATTAAAGGCCGCACTTCAATAAATTGTCCAAAGTTGTACATCAAATTTCAGAAATTTTATATGAAGTAGTAACAGCAAAAGTCTACGAATGTCAAAGAAAAATCATTACCATAAATTAATGCGAACAACTAGAATAAAACATGAACAAGTAGAAACCTTACAATTCATTCACCAAAACGACATCGAAAACCCTTCAAAGTAAACTGCAGACGTTGAGGAAAGATTTCTAAGAAATACAAAAAAAGGAACTCCCAAGAGCATTCAGACGATGGTGAAAAGCTCCGAAGAAGATAAGCTGGACGTCGTTTGCCTTACTTTCTCTCCCCAGATATTTTATATAAAACTTGCATACCCACAAGTGCACATAGCAATAAGTAGCGCTATAGCAGTTTGGTTGGACAATCGAGGAAAATAAACGGGAGAGACGAAAGACGATTTTACAGGTCTCATGAGACACATTAAGTACGAAGAGAATATCAGAGTTTTTAGGGTGCTTCCAAACCTCTCCTCAATAAGACGACTTTAGTCATAAGTTTTCGTTCGACGTTCAAATATTTTTAGCCGACTTACCCCTTTTCTCCGTTCTTAACACTACTCGTATAATAAACTCTCACCCCTATACTGAACTCATTGAGACACTCCTTCTACACCATATCTACACTTGTTAAAGCTTTATATATGTATATGCTATGTTTTGAGGCCTGTTCTATCTCACTGTTGAATTTCTATCGTGAGCATTACATACATTAAGTAGTCTTGTCGACAAATACTAACATTTATTACAGTCACAATGATTTCCTCTGTTGCCAGTCAACTTTTTCTTGGTACTTGTAATGTCCACGTATGTACGCTTGAGGAGAATTCGTCCACCGGAGCACATGAAAGATTCCTCCTTCTGGCTAGTTGTTAGTATCAACATTATTATAACTGACCCAAACTTTTTCCTCTTGCGTTCCTCACACTTTCTCTCCTCGTCGAATTCGTTCACAAGAAGAGCCAAAATCAAGAGTAAAGGAGCCAAAGCATGGTAGACAAACGAATCATTGACTTCCCTGCTGGGTCTTTTCCAAGACAAACAGCCTCATTCTTGGAAGATTCTTTATAATCAGTCACTTATCCTTTGGAGCTATTGAGGTGCGTTACAGACTCCCGAAGTTTTCAATACCGTCGTGAGGGGCTACACATACATAGGATAGCTTCCAGTGGTTTAAACTATTGCGGTTTAGTTTGTAACGGAACGTTATCACATAGCAACTAAAATCCAAGGGCTTCATGGCAACCCTGACACTGCTAATTTCCACGTTACAACCACCTTGGCCTCTAGTGCAATAATTAGTTAATAATCACATTGGCTAAAAGTGTAGTTCCTAGTTACATACTATTTTGACAGAGTGCAATCCTTATATGAGACATCCTGGAAACGCTTACTTTTAGCAATTTTACCGCCCATAATTTGATATTTTGAAGCAATGCATTGATATAACATACACTTTGCTGCATGACTAAGTGGTGCCTTTAGCTATATTTGTAAACCATCATACACTGTACTGTATATCATCTAAACACAATTGGTTCACGTCGCCCGCAAGTCACATAATGTAGATATACAGTGCTGAAGCTATGGGCGCCTCATATTTGTCAAGTTAATTTCGAAGTGAAATGCTATTACTTTAAATGAGAAATAACCAAACTAATTATAATATGGGAGCTACTAAATAATAATTTATGAATTAATTTTCCACACCGTACGGCCTAAATACGTGTATAAGCCGTAGATTACATAAAGTCAAATCTGCTTTTGTCTCTTCTGTAATTATTTTAGGGTCCTCAAAATCTCCACGGAGTGATGCGGGTGCTACTTCTGGCAAGTTCTTATCCCTGTCGTTCTATCTTGCATGTCCTTCCGCCATTGTATCTTGCACATTCCTGTTCATGTCGTAGTACCTTGCATGCTATATTCCATATATATCTTGAATATCCCGTGTCTGACTATAGAGAAACCTAACAGCCTTCAGAATAGCTTTTATTGTTTCTCGCTGACTGAACACCCAAATTCCTGGTCATTATAAGACGTCATCATCATGACGGATGCCCCGTACTTATAAAATGCATGCCTGAGTATAAATTGGGCAAGATACAGACAGTATTATACAAAATATAGTTGTACACACTGTAACAACATGTCACTATACAATTGTATAATGGACCGTTTTTGTAGTTATATGTATATAACTACAAGAAAGGTCTATTATAATAAGGTGGAGAGAGAAACGATTTTCTTTTCTCGAATAAAAAATAAAGCATGAGAGCATGCAGTAGTTGGATAATAGAAGAGAAAGTCTTCTCCAAAGCTATTCTCTATTCCGAATCCGCACTCCAACAACTACAATCTCCATTACATATGAGCCCATTTTTCTTCCGCTTCTCCATATTGGCCCAACAGCTACAGAGCTACCTACTACCTCATCCTTCATGGACCTCACGTACATATCCGTAAAGAGTTAGGAGGAACAAGACCGCACACAAGCCAAATGCAATCATTCCTATTCTACAAGTCCTTTGCTATACTATGCTGACGTCGGACGTGGTAATAACAACAATAGCAAGCCCGAACAAGTCCTGGAGTTCATTTCCAGTTCGCATTATTATTATTATCATTGTCAGGAGGAATTATGCGATATACTTGACACTGTGTAATAAAAATTCCGCTTACGTTGCTACAATGTACATATTGTCCTACTGACGACATTATGGTTCGAAGCACTGTATTATCCCTTTCACTTTACTACATACAAAATAATGTTAGATAATAAGCTAGCAATGCAAAACCCTATGCGATCCCGCAAAGTGTGGTGTAAAATCTTATAGAATTCCAAAAACGATGCTAAAAGACCCTATAAGATACTAAAAAATGTCCTCCTAAACTTTATGCAATTCAAAAAATTGTGCTGAGAGTACGCCATAAGAACCCAAAAATGAAGTGCAAAACTCTTGAGGAATCCAAAAACTGGAATACAATACCCTAAAAGATTCCAAAAGCTGAGACTTAAAGCCTTAGAACTGTGAGCAAAATCCAATGTACATTATATCAAAGAAAACTTCTATGTATACAACACTAAGCAGTGATGCAAAAACAGTACTTTTGTATACTTCCATATACAAAAAATTGCAATGCTCTCCTCGAAAATGTCGCTCTACATCCCAGCAGCAGCGTTGATTTTGGTGATTCGAACTCTGGAAAACTGTGTCTTTATTTCTATGAACAAACTACATAATAGACAAATTTCCTGTGCAGAAACCGTTTGTACAGCGTGGTAAAAATTGCTTCTCATATATTTCCATTATTAACCCTACTTAATCTTCATCGAGCTACTGTTGTTCCACTCGCAATGGACGGAGGATGGATTCTACGAAAACTACACGGCCATGCAATGTGTACATGTGACTCTGCTGTGTTATGCAGCTTTCCTGTATAGTCCATCTCCAACTTCACACACGAGCATACACGAAAGGAAGTAATCTGTGTGAATAGTATGGTCGTGGATACATTAACTTCTCTACTAATCCTTCCATAGTATTAAGTGATGATGGTCGTGAGTGAAATGAGCGGTAGTCAAGACTCACGCAGTTGTTGTTGTTCAAAAAAGCATATTGTTACGTACTTACTACAGTCAACCAACATATATTACATTTGCCAGAAAACCAAACGTCCACGTACTCCATGAACTTACAGCCTACACGCACAATGGAAAGCACATTTGGAATCTCTTACCCTTTGTCGAGAGAAAGTAAAAAATGTTGTTATATATAGCTTGTAACCCACTTCAGAGGACATACCAACATGACTTACATCCCAGACCAGAATGAAAGAATGATAGAAACAAGGTTGAAAAAGCTCCGGCCGTGGAACGAGGAAGCAGAACCAACAGCGGACGGAGAAGACAGCTAGCAAAGATATATATCTAGAAGCCATTTCCTATCAAGTCATCTAATAGCCTGAGAAAATGAAATCCGACGAGGGAATTTCTTGTTCATCATGATGCTTCCAGCTCGTATAAAATCGTCATAAAAACAATATCAAAAACTCATTTTTCACTTGAATCCGTAAATGACTTCACCTCTCGGTCTTCTTCTATATACTTAGACCTCCTTAAAGAAGAGGTTCAAGTATATCTCTAAGAATAGGTACATAGCACCAGATAGTCTGATTCTTTCCTTCAATCTTTTCTCTACTCTCTGCTCCTGCCAAGTGGCAATGTAACATGGTAGGACAGGAATTGAACCTCGATTTTCTTCACATCCGATTTAATACACATGTAAATAGTCCCTCTTTCCACTGCACTTCTATACTTCATGGTAGATATTACAGGGTTGTATTACTTTGCCATATAGAAAAACTATACATACTTAAAACATCAGTTGCACTCCATGTATAGATTGTATTTTATGTACAGATACACAAACGGCCTTTATGGCAGCATCACACTTAAAGAAGTCCTTGAGAGTCATCATTTCACAGATCTTAACTTGGCTTCTGGGGAATTCTTTCTATCTTTTTTATTCATGTGGTTCAATTATTGGATTTTCACCACGACATTACTATTGCTGTACTTATGTTCGCGAAAGGTTTTATTTACCATCGTATAGAATATACTCTGTGCTGGTGATGTCCTGACAAACTCTGTTGGGCTGCTTTTTTAATAATCTCTTTGCCAGGACCTCGTCGTTAGTTCTATTCTGTGAGACAAAGTTTCATCACCGCTAACAATAAACACAAATACATATCTATAGAAGGAACTTCATTCGTAAGACAGAACTGGTCATGCTCATAGTGTACATGAGAGCGTGAAATAACAAGATTTCAAAGTTACGTACTTCTGTACAACTTGAAAAGGACAAGAGAAATCACTCTTGTCGAAATTCGAGACGCCTACACAAATAATTAACGCTAGTGTTTCTATACAATTAAACTCATTTGACAATGAATGACGGAAACAATTTATAGAGAATAAGGTTGTATGAAACGTATGCAACAGTATAGTCTTAATATAGTTTTAGTAGATACAGTTGTAGTTATATATTTAAGTATTGCAGTACAAGGGAATATAGAGAGGAGGTCCAATCACACTGACTATCCATCATTCCCACTGTCCTCACATTGCTGAATCTGCTGGCGAGTTGGAGGAACTCCCGGGAATATGACAGATGTAAAACTGAGAGTATGAAATCTCTCTTGCACAATGATAATAATCAGGACGATCGATCCCTTTCTGATGCGGACACTTGAATCTACACCCGCTCTATTTATGTCCACCCTTCCAATTCCTCTGTCTTCATCTCGGAGCGTCCTCGTGTGTTCCACTGCTTTAGACATGTTCAGGGAAACTGCGAAGAGAACTTTGTCAGGTTCTAAATGATTTTGCTAAACTGTGAATAATGGGAATAAATTGAAATTGGTTGAAATACAAAATACAAGATATTTTAAATTTTCATGTTAAGTAACAACTCCCTATGCTTAGTTTAGTACATACCGAATAAGTAATTTAACTCAATGAGAATTATCTACTCTATACATAATTCCAGTAACTATGTTAATCTTTGGTGATCTAAATATATGTGCCATTATGTAGCTAGGCGGGTTTAAAGCATTAACGACAAACAATAACAAACTTGACCTTTTGTTGAAAAAACTTTTGTAGCGCGACAATTGTAGCATAAACAAATAGAAGACTGACCTACATGGCCGGTTGTCATACATGTAGAATAGTATTATTTCATTATTTGTAACACAGTGAGAACTAATAACAAAAGAGAAAGTCCTCAACCTCAACACTACACTTGCTCACAACGAAAACCAGGAGCCTTCAAATGCAATAATGTATCCTGTGTGTGGTGATCCAAGGTTCTCAAATCCATCCGAACATGGAAATAGTCAATTGTATACACGACAAGGAACACGGGATGACCTGACAGACAGCCATATTTCCTTTCCATTCTCCTCGCGGGTTTGCTATATTACATGCATAATATGTCAAAGAGAGGATTGAGAAAGGAGCACTGTCACCAAAAATAGTGGATTGCGGCCAAAATCGAAGGCGAACTGAGAAACATGTATAAAATTCAAATCACCGCCCATGTATATGTCCTCCACCCACACGGATAACCGCATCCGTCAATCTTGCGAACTGCCAAGATACCTACTTACAAAATAGTAATAGACGAATTCCAGGACCTCTCCATTCCCTGAAACTCAATGTATTCTATATGCAATGTACTTTGTATACATCCTATCTAACTTAGTAAGTTAAGAGCATGTACTTTACTTATTTAATATGAACCTAACACTTTCACTGGTCTTTAGCCTACAATGACATCCACCCTTCGCTTAAAAATTCAACCATCAATCTATCTCAGCTGAGGAGGAAGAATCTACGAATTCCTTTTCCTTCGTTCTTCCATCGAAGAGCTTGAGGATTTCACAAATAGTGGAGTGCTCCTTACAAATTCTGCATTTAGAACACTTCCAAATATTTTTCTACAAAGATTTGACATCTTTTAAGTTAAATTCAAAACGTTAGGAGCAAGCATCTCTTTCTATTAATAATTTCGTTGTGACGTCCGTCATTACCGTTGCCATGATTGCGGGGGTGGGGGGAGTAGTGTAGGGTGGAGCGGGGTGAAGCAGGTGGGGGTGGGATGGGGGACCCGGTGTCGCCGACAAGTAGATCGAACGCGCGCGAAGCGCGCGGAGATCTACTTGTCTCTACTAGTTTCGTTATCATAACAATTCTTTACAATTTTGTATACAAAACATTTTGCAATTTCAGATAACACCGCAGTATAATGCTAGCTTTAATGTAAACGTAAGGAATGACAGCTTACAACGACATACAAAACTTGGACCGACCAACGAACTTAAATATCTCTAAAAGCCAGACAGAGTCAATTGTGGGTTAAAGGAGAATGATTTACCGAGTTTGTAGATATTCATTATCAGTAACAGTACCAGGTGAGGAGTTGTGACGGTGTTGAATAATAATAACTATGACAGATTAAAACGACAAGACACATACATAAAATACCCCCACCGCACAATGCCAACAAGTGTCACGCACACTTAAAACATGTCAATTATGTTTTGCCACAATGGCAATCAGAACCAGTGAGGCATAGCAATGGATGAATACCATAGACGAATATCAAGTGAGAGTAATCCTGACAAAGATCATCATAACAACGGAAGGGGGAGAGAATTATTATTGTTAGTGAAAGAGCGAGAGCTCAGTAGGAGAGAACTCATCTATACGGTACTGATCAACTTGTGGTTCCGTCACTTTCAATATTTCAGTCGCTACCACCGCATTACGATCTCCCCCGCACGCCATATTGCAAGCTTTCTAAATGCTGTGTTACCATCATTTAAATCGACAGAGTAACAAGCTTCTCCCAACGCATTATCACAAGCTTCTGCTAAGGTTGTATTCCATTCCCCTATATTGCGTCATTACAAGCAAGCAGGAAAGGCTTAATGAGTGACGACAGAACTCTTGAGGTGATGCTATTATATCCCCGCAGATTTACACACTGACGACAATCCTTACATATGAAAGCATCTACATCAGTTCCGTAGTGATTCTGAATTTAAAATTACTAAACGAGAGCATTTGCTCATTTTAAGTACTTCACAGTTGCATTAAAAGGACACCAGGGACTTGCCACAAATGAATTGAAGGTTACAATGGTTTTACCTTTTATATAAATGTAACAATGAGCATACTAAAAGCTACATACTCTTATATAGGCACCACAGTCTATACGACACGTACATTTAAACACTAGTACGTGCCTTCAGACTGTTGGGGCAAGGCAAGAGAAGATGAGAAAATGTGGTTAAAAATGACTGCCGAGTGAATTTTTTAAAGAGTTCACGAAGAAGAAGACGAAGAAGAAGAAAAGCCACGTCTTTCCCAGAAGGATCCCCGTCTATACAAAGTACAGTACAGAGTGTTCCGGGGGAAAAGAGCATCAAGATAAGAAGTATAAAATCGCTTGAGTATTACCCTTCACGGTAGTTATATAGCATAAGGGCTATATGCTTGCACCTGCTGGTTTCTACACTTCAAGTCAATTTCACTGGAACTATCGATTAAAATTCTCCATTCTATCAAAAAAACGTTTTTTTCAATTATACTCTTGCAAAACTTCTTCCAGTACCAAGACCTAATAACTACAATAGGAAACATATTCTGACTTTAAAGGTCAAAGCTTAAATGTTGCGGTGGTAACTATACTTTTTTATTTAATCTCCAGTACTCATGAAGTAACTATTTACCTCTATTACGCACAAAACATATGTAGATATGTATTTTTTTTACCTATACAGAAACTTTAAGCTATGTACTCATATTGTTCCCAACCCTAGGTCCCAGTTTCCAGCATTTGTACTTACATCAGAATTACATGGGTTGTTATAAAAAATGAACTTGTTTGTACAACGACCCTCCACAATCTCTGTAAGTTATATTGAGCATGGCTTTTATTGTCTAAATATAGAAAGACCTACATGTATATAAATATACCTGCAGTAATACGGCCACATCCGGGTTTTCCACAAGCGTCTTCCACCTTCCATCGTCCTGTCATTCTTCAACCACTAAAGATCTACTCAATCTGTCACAATTTCACATATAAGACACGACGACTTGTCTAGCCATCACATCACATCCTTGAAATTTCTACTGTTCCCATTCCTTCAACACAAATACTCTTATTCTTTTCACTTATGTACAACAAGAGCAATTACTTTATACTAAAGAATATCCTACAATACTTTCATACCAACTTATGTAACTTCTTTGTACCAGAAAAAATCCATAGAAATCACTTCTCCCTATCCCACCGTCACACAAGTTTTCCTCCAATGGAACATTGACTTTGTATAGTCAGTCGTTCTTCACTTTTCAATAATAATACATTGAGAAGTTCGAAGAATATAACGTATATACGCACTTTCAGGATCAGCAGCTTTGACTTTCTTTTAGGGAAAAGCACATTATAATGGAGATAAAGCACTTCTACCATGCATTGAAAGGACATTCCTTGGAAAATCCACCAACTGGCTGAACTTTATTCTGGAGTTATTCTTCTCTGCTATTCTCGAATCACATCATTATCATAATGACAATGATAGAGCTGATCTTGTATCCAACCACCACTGATTCCGCAACTGGCCAAAACTTTTATTAAATGAGATTTGTCACCTACACAGTAAACCCCATCAACATCACGCCGAGTTACTCTTGAAAACACCTCCAATGCAATCTTCTATGTTTTTCATTTCAGCTCTTGAAGAACACTATAATTGACAGGGTTTTATGACTTGTCGGATCAGGTCTTCGTGTCTACATCTATAGTTCATAATTTGGTGCACTCAATAATAATGTTAATTACATACACATTCCAACACTGCAGGATGTTGATTTTATGTTAATTTAAATAACTTATCAGGTGTAGTTTCGCGGTTGTTAAGTAAATATGCTTCTTGAATTTCATTTCATGATATAACTTACACCATTTCATGTTTCTGGATGTCCATGGCTTACTTTGTTCCTTTCAAGGCTTAACACGTATAATTTCATTGTTTAAATGTTTCATTTCATTACATTAATAAAAGCTAATCTTCTGAGAATGAACCCGAAATAACTCAATTCAATCCATAACACAGCCTCATAACATTTAGCACACTTCCTTAATAACAAGGATTCACGTTATAAAACTAAAATGAACGTTATATTTAGGGTGTGTACCTCCAAGGAAACTACAAGATCGTGTTTGCAATAAACTTTATTAAAAATCATCCTATATCCGCAATCCTTACGTGCACGAACTTTCGCTGGAGAAGCAACGTAGACGAAGAACCTGAAGATCAAGGGAAACCACACCTAGTTTTCATTAGTCAAATTTGAATAAGTAGCTTTCCATGCCAAGTTCTAAGAGAGTGGTCCGTAACAAATGCTATCTACCTAAAAGCCATCTCTTCTTCTTGTGTCTTGTCGTCTCTGGACTCATAATCAAAAAACAGTGATGACTTCAAAAGTATGCAGCAGAGCTACAAGATCCACCAGTGATTAATAAACACAGAGAAATACACGTGCTGCAAAAGTAATTGCATGTGCTGCACAAGAAACACAAAATAAGCAGCATCCAACAGTATTAATAGGGCGAACACACAAGATCACGGAGCCGACGAAAGCTGTGGAGTCTTCAGGGCTTTCAGGATCTTTCCAGACTCCTGGAATGGTGAATGTGTCAATGTTGACTCCTGTATGCTTGTATATAGGGAGACAATATACTGCGGGAATTTTCAGTCTCTGAACACATGTAAACCCTTAGTGTTTACGCCCTGACTTGCGAGTCACAGCAAGAGAGAGAGTGGGAAGCAAAGAAAATATTAGGCCCGCTGAATTAAAATGAGTCTACGGTGAAAGAGAGGAGCCACAAGCACGTCCAATTCTATCTCCTATAATACCCCACCCCTACTCCTTCATTCACAATGTACTCTGCGAATCCTAAATCTCCCCCCGTATTTACTAGAATGCTCATAACAAGAAATAAATGCTATTTTACATATACGGCAAGATAGCAGTCACAGGAATAACACCACAACCTTTGAATTGTCAGTCCAATTACATTCATACATACAGGGAATACATCTTTGTAAAAGGGACAACTTAAAATTTTTATGTCATTTTGCTATTTCTTCTATTTACTGCAATCACTGTGGGTGCTTACTGAAGTCTGAACGTTTCCTACAGGTTTGACTACGATGCTCCCAATTACACAATTCAGAGATACCATTTAAAAACAGACTTTTATACTCGAAGAGCAATAAGGAATTAAAGGATCACGATGGTACTTTGTAATTATGATGAGCAGTCGTTGACGTGGTCGCGGAACGTGAGGAAATGCTATCCTAAGACTCTCAAGCACGGTTATCCCGAAATTATGCACGAGGTCTCATTGTCAGAACGATATCCGTAGTCCTGTCACATTAATAACCTCCATAGAGTTGTTTCCACTGCAAAATACCAGTAAGCACAAATAACCTCCGCCGTTACCATCCGAGTCGCTCCGCTAGATGAGTAATTATCTTTGAATTATTATCATGTAATAAACTAGATCTAACATGCATAGATGGGTACAAAACCGATGCAGATTAGTGTAAACATTTTGAAACAGTATTCGGGATTCTCGTGTTCAATGTGAGTGTAGTCATGTGCAGTATACTTGTATTTAGAATATACATACTATTAGCTACTTATTCTGTTTATTATATTCATCAATTATTATATTTAGAAATTTCTTACAAAACACGTTTATAATATTTATCTGTACTGTCCAAAATTCATGTAATTTTAAATACGTGCAGTTCAAACACGTATTTAAAACTTGTATTTCATAACCCCTTACATTCCAGTTTTGTCTTTTGTAAATCTAAAAATGAATAGACAGTTCGTATTTCAGGCCAAGGGAATTATTTTATAATATTATTATCGTGGTAGCTCGAATGTATTTGGTAGCTTGGTATCTGTAGGTAGGCATTTTAAGGACGTTTATTGTAGGTAAATTTTCAATAAATTCTTACTCAACACAAAATTAGAATACTCGAATCCAACAAGTTTAAACATTGTGATTCTTATTATAGATGCACTTGCATACCGCATGTTGGTACTTAACACGTTGATAAACGCATCTGCAACATGTATGTATTCGGGCAAAATAGTTGAAAACGACATTACTTTGAAAACTTCTGCTTTAGGATTCGTCTACACAGACACAGCAGCTTCTCACCCATTCCTTAAAACAACGGCAAACTCTCAAGAGACCTTTGATTGCTTCAACTTCCGAGATGCTGCACTGCTTTACGGCTGTTCATTACATTACTATACCGTAGAGCTATTCATGTAAGCACTTTTCATGATGCTTTCAAGTCATACAATGTACTGATACATCCGTCCCCATACTTCTAGGACAGCATGCACTTGTTCCATTCCTAGTTTCGATTATACTCCAGCATTACTTACAAGCCCATACATAGTATCCATATGCAAAGAGCCGATGGGAAGACGACAGTAACAGCGGTAGTTCACATTCACGTAATCTAGCCATCACGTCCGCACTTACATTAGCATTATAGTGCGTACTTAAGGCTGTATTAAGGTTGTCACCCACCATCTCCACTGTGCTCCTCAGATCATTATGACTCTGGGAGTTGTCGTCGGATAAGAAGAGTAGAGCATAGCCACGGCGATGCTCTGCTTAAAATGAGAAGTTATGATTACCTGTTCTTTTCCTCGCAACGATGACACAAACGACCTCACTATGGTCAACATTCCATTATATACATAGTAGAATCCTATATATATATAGGATATGTATACATTTATAGTGTTTTACCAGTACTTCTAAGTTTTTATATATTACTAGTCGTTGCTACACTTTAACTGTTCCTTTACCATTCTTATTTACCCTTCTAAGTCCGCCTGATTCTAGATTGCACAGACTTTGGAACACAACATGAATACGGTAAACAGCATCAGGAATAAATAGTTGAGAGCCGGAATTACATTGAAAATACATCTATTACTCCCTCAAATGCAATAACAAAGAAAGTACGAAGCTATCGTAATTGAAAAACTCATATTATAGTAATCTCTTTTCATTCAAGCAGCCTAAATTCGGTAAAACAAGCATCATCAGTAATATCACGATGGAACCAAACCCAACAAGCCACGCTGAATAAAATCTAGAGAGTTGTAGCGTAATTCATACTTAGAATGAGAATCTACCACGTGCTGATACTTTGGTATATATAATTTTGTTCAGATATAGTCAGTACGAAAATCCATAATAGAGAATGTAAAAGTTAGAATACAGAATTGAGAAACCAGAGAATGAATATAAGTGTGTGTGTGTGTGTGTGTAGATACGAAAATGTAAAATCAGACTTAACGGTAAAAGGTTTGAAAGATCATTGCATGAGGCTGTCGTCAGCTCTCGGAAATTCTTGTAAACAGTCAAGTCCCCTAATGAAGTAGTAAAAACTAATCAACCGCCTCGCCCGCCAGATTATTCTGAGACTACACTATACTGATATGGATGCATTTACAAGACTTGATCTACAGATGCTTTGCAGTTTGTATAATAATATGACATAGTGCATACACATGAAAAACATATGCACAATCCGCATACAAAGTTTTTAGTTTCTATGGCAGCGGTACATGCACAGGAAATCTTGTATGCCTTCAGGGAAACCAACGCTTGATCTCTTCCGCACACATTCGTTCCATAACCCGGAACGTAGCTTTTGTCATCTAATGTTATTGCACCGTACAAGTATTTGCAACATTGCACAATACATTATATGCATTAATATACATGTGCTGATATGCGTACGAACATGCATAAGTAAATAAAGGATTATCTATGTACCTCTATAATACGTATTTTAGTTATGAGCGCATGGCATTACCATTTACAAGAATGATTACATATCGAAATGTACAATGCATTGTTGAATTAGTATAGGTACAAGACTAAATGCACCATTGCACAATATACACCAATGTTCATAAACTTGACAGAACGGTGATTGTCGAGAGCCTCATCTCAAGAACGAGACACATTTTTGTTTAAAAAAGCGATCGGCGAAATAAAGCATAGTGCATAGGCTGAAAAAATGACAAAAGCCCTTGTCAACTGGCAAAACGACTCCTAGACAAGTAATATTGCACTAGTCGATCTGGGAAATGACTCAAAATTCCGCCTCATTAAAACTTGTCATCACAAATGAAATAACAACCAATAAAACAAAACAATACTGAACAGAACAACATGGATTCAGCCATGAGACATAAGTCAGGCCTCATTCGCACCATCATTGTTCCTTTTAATAACAAAAACCTGCAATCATGGAATCCTCGTACTCCCACTGGATGCTATAAAGCGTCTATAGGTGCGTGAAATTAAAGAAAAATCTGTCGACCCAAAGGAAATATTTTGCAAAGAGCCTTTATTCAAATAGGAATAAATCAACTGTCATATGAAGCCAAGGTAAATGAAGCATTGACAGAACAGGGATTCTCATTTCACCGGATGTGACTGATACAAGGATCTATTCGTCAAGCATGAACTCTTAATGCTAAAACGAACTCTCATTATTACTAGAATATTCGTCCTTTTTCCCGTCCAGCTGCATGTAGATATATAAATATTCAAAATTTCCTGCCTTCCGAAAATTCTTTCCAAGGCTTCTACACTATAATCACATTTTATCTTTATATAAAGAATAGATTTACATACTTCTCCAGACTCACCATACTTTTTAAAGAGTTTCTAACTTTTTAATCGAATCCTTATATTATGAAAGTAATATCCAGCAAAAAGCTTGAAACCTTGTTTTAGTCCATTGCCATATCTCAAATATAAATAAACCCAACGCACAATGCTAAACCTCTCGAGTCGAAAGTGTGGGGGGAAAGCATATAGGGCGAGAGAAAATAGAACAAAAAAATCCTGACGGAGAATTTTTGCAAACGTAATGGCAGGCGGAACAGAGAAATACACTTTGCTCTTCGAGTCTTATTCTCTCTTTTAGTCTCTGCCACTCTTCTTCCCAAAAACACAACCACTCTTCAAGCAACTTCTTCACCATCAACTTTTTTCTTACTCTCTAACTCCACAACTCCTCCATGAGAGCAAATAAAATTACATTTCATTACCCTACCATTTTTTTATATATTTAGTACCCCAGTACATCCTCACCAGTAATAGTATGTGTACGAGTTCTATGACTCACTCTTTGTCCTCGACAAGATGGCTCCAAAACTAAAGTGTAGGGAAAAGGAAAAATCTTTTTGGTTAAAAAACGTTGTACACAAAACTAATATGACGAAACAACCATTTGTAACGTTTTCCGAATAGTCGCTTAAGAAAATCGAAGAAAAAGAGCTTTTGGGATTACCCAGGGGAAGCCATAATCCGCCATTTTAATTGATCCTCAATCTACGACTTATAGAAAACAATACATATCTGAACACTAAACATTTCAGTAGAAATCCATTATAAACTAAAGAATTATAGGGAAAATACAACAACAATGATTATCACAAGGTAAAAAATACACAAGATTACACTGAACCAGAAAGTTGGTCTTTTGCAGCTTGTCAGTTTAGATAGACAACCGGCGAGCAAACTGAATGCATTCAAATTGATGCGTATACCCTCATAATTTCAGGTCTCGTTCTATTTTCTCTTCCATATCAAACAAGGTGTACAAAGTCTTGAATATAAAAAACACTTGAATAAAGAAAATGTTTGGATTAAGTGAACAAAGCATTGGAATATAAAGGATGCTGGAGTAAATATAGAAAAACACTTCAATATACCAAGCCCTTGGTGTGGGTGCAGTTAGTTATGCACTTATAGAGGAAATAATATTAAGCATCTCAAATGTACATTTCCTTGTGTATGTAAAACATATAGGAAGAAAAACAATTTTTACACATTGAAGCCCAGGTGCAGTCATGCGTCTCTACATAAGAAGCCTGGAAAAAAGTTCCTCTTGCGAAACAAGTGAGTGAGGCCTTCATGGAGGCGGCTTGAAGAGGAGCAGTTGGACGTTAAAAGAATCCTCTTTGATTCACTTAAAACAAATCTCCAATGGAATAAAGTTGACTAAAAGATATTCTATCCGGAAGGATAGCTAAGCCTATTTGCTTCTATAAGAAAAATTACTCCGATCTTCCGTCTTAGCTATAACCTCATATTTTCCCTATGCAGGAGAGCTTGCCCTGTACAGGAAAACCTGCCTTTCTTGTATTTCCACATATCTACATGTACTACATACATACTTACAGTGTATATAAGGCTCCGCTTTGTGGAATTGGGGCGAAGTATGCACGTCTCCTTATTTTGGTGGATATTAGCATGTATGTAGCTACATTGTCTCATCTGGGTGGATAATGCTGTCTTATTGCTGGAACATTTTGAGGACTTGACAATGTGTGTGTGTACGTAGGTAGAGTATAAACCCCGAGGAAGACGGATTTATTTTTTAAAGGGGCCTTCTTTTTCTGCTCGGGAATCTTACATAATACAATAGATTGTTTGCATTTTTTACTCACACTCCTCTTTAACGTGACTACACAAAGCTTTACGCACTAGACCTCTTGGACTGTTTATTGGTTCTTCAATGTCTTTCTTTTGAGGCTACGTACTTCACCGGTTTTAGGCTACTTACTGGACTGCTTTTAGGATCCTTGTATTGTTTTTAGGTTCCCTAATGCCATGGTTTTCAGATTCCTTATTGTATTGCTTTTTAGGTTTCCTACTGCAAGGATTTTGGGTTCCTTACGGTACTGTTCTTTAGTTTTTATACTGCACTATTTTTTATTTCTGGCGCTTTGTAAGTTAATTTTTTGGTTTTCATCCTCCTATACAGTGAACGATTTAACTATGCGTTCCAAATTCAGCAATCCAAGATTCTTTCAAAAAGAAGAATACAATAAAACAACAATGTTTAATCTTGACAAACTTGTGAGGAAAAAGCAAACTGAGTATGGGAAACCGGCAAATAAGGATGTGTATGAAGCGAAAGAAAGTGAAAAACTCGGTATGTATAGGGATGAGCAGTACAGAAATCAACATTCCGCCAGTATAGAGAAATCCATGTTTTCTACGCTAAACAAGGGCTTTCTGCAAAGTCTCCGTTGAGTCAACGAAGAGGAAGGAGAAGCTGCAGAGAAAGTTGGGAAAATTACATTTGCCTTCTATAACTACTTCTTGTTCAGAAAACAGACCTACTAGAACAACATAGGGAAATAGCTCCAGAAATATATCTTCGAAAGAAATAACACACAAGTATGCAATTCCAATATATATCGCATTACTGTGTACACTTGCAGTAGCAATGCAATCGATCTCATTCAATGGAGTACGTGATTGAGCTTGAAATTGGGAAAAATGCTTGAGAAACGATTTTCAACAAGCTCATATTATAGAAAAAGCTCACAGTCGACTCAACTGTGCGTGCTAGTTTATCAAAGTTTCCACGATCCTCCCTTATTGTTACATGTCTACAAATATGAGTTTCTCGACTGGATTTAAATCCACTGTTAATCATATGGCGAAACACAAAGTCGTTGCAAATTTTAATTTAAAACCAACGTCATTCCAGGTTTGCATGTTCTACTTGGGAATTTGCTGTTGAACTTAAGAGAGAAACAGGAGTGAAAATTTCAACTGAGATGCTTAAATGAAAACTTTAAATCAGAAGCGGAATAAAAACTTAAAGTGAGAAGGCGAATTTAAAAGCTTAAAGTTTCACAACACCAACTGTGTAATAAATTCTGAGTACAGGATAGAATGAATATCGTAATGAAATTTCGTTATACGACGCTCATGACTTCTACCTTGCGACACCTGCTGACCAAGCTAATTTACCAGGAGCACACAAGTGCTGACCATATTACGAGAACACATTTATAAAAGATGCACCTCCCACGAAAACGACACCAGGTAAGACGACTGAGAAGTAGTTTTGTTGCTTGCAAGAACAAACACCACGTTCAACCCTGGAGGCGCAATACTCTGACAAAGAAGGAAGAAGCCATAGATGAAGGCGCGAAGCCCTGCACCTGTAGGTTTAATTTGTCAATGAACCAAGACGCTCCCGGTGCTCCCATACCACAGACATACACACAAAATATAAAGTAGGTGGCGTATGTCTAATTACATCACATACACCAACAAAGCGTCTTCAAATTCTCTTTTAACTCTGCTCATTTGGACGTACATTCTGCAATAATAATAATGTCATACATAAGGTCACGCAATACATAAATGTATACTAAATGTACGTGCATATATCGTACATATATCAATGAGAGTGAATAAATATACAGGCACTACCATATATAAACATATATCTACAGATACTTGTATTATAGTTATGCACACTACAAAAACTCGCTTAGGTGGTTACATGGTTACGGCGATGGTGCGAATGGTACAACTGTGTGTCACACATTTTCAACATACTGTGAACGCACCAGAAAAACGAGCGTAAAGTCCGAGGAATCTCAAAAGAAAAAACTGAAAACAATTCTTATGTCAGATGCTTTGTTTTCATAGTTGAATATTCAGCTTCACATGTTCTTTAAAGATATAAGATTGAACATTTTTGCGTATAAGAAGAAGTTACAGTATGTCAAAGATAATAAACAGTGCATATTAGAATAAACATATTATAAATATAGAATATATATATATGTATGTATATATATAGATATATATATAGATAGATAGAGAAGGAACTACACAATTTTAAACGTTTAATTTAAATGGCCGATTCAGACTTGGTTTTTCTTTTTCAATGGAACTCCCTCATGCGAATGCGATTGTTTGAGCGGCAGGTACGTAATTACATTACTGTTTGAATCGCTGGTTTGTACGACGCTGAATGAATTAAAGGCTTGTTTGCACTCTGGGTGTATGTATCTCACAATTTTAACTGAAAATACCCACATCGTAGTTTGATCTAACGGTATGTACATTACACATAGAATTGTATTTGCATTCGCTGAAATTCGAAGTATAGATGGAATTATATACAATATATTCATTATGTACAATGCATTCGTCCAAATAATACGCTATACGCTCCGCTTCGGAAATGAAGTTTAAGACGTACCCCAAGCAATGAATTATGATTAGACTTGGTCAGCATAAAATTCTCAAATAATAAGAAAGACCTAGTAGAAGTATGTATACCGCGGATGAACGGAAAAGAGCCGGGCATTAAGCGAGCTGAGCACGTCTAAAGCAGACTTCCCGCGCTTCAAATTATTATCATTGTGAAATTCATGAATTCTCTTATATCATCATTTATATAGCGGCAAAGGCTCAGAAACTTTTCCGTCCTTTCTATGTACAGTGGGTTCTTAACTCTTCTATTGTCTTTGTAGAATGTGTACAACTTTCTACCCACGTGTATAATCTTTCCAGTAAATTCTGCAATTTTGCTTGGTTTATATTTTTATACTGCTACTCTTTTATAAATTCTAGTATCGTGAAATGCTTATAGACTGCAATTTTACACCCAGATTTCAATATGTTCTGTAACTTTGCATACAGTTGTGCAGTAGTTTCTGGTTGAACATGTTATCAGTGTCCTCAATGTCTAACTTTTGCACTACATCTCAACCCTTAGTATTCATTACTGCACTCTTTACTATTATTACTATAACATGCTCAAAGATAATTAAATGTGCTTTTTTCAAAAGACAACAGCCAGAAACCCTTGCCTGTTTATATTTAGTATGCAAAAGATGACGCTACGTCTTATTCATCATGAAGACAATCATGACAGCGAATAACTAACTGATGTTGACATGTACGCACGTCTAATATATCTATTTGATGATGATAAACGGCACAGACTTAACATAATATGCAAACGATTAATTACATAAACTATTAAAATGAGAAAAAATACTCGAGAAGATGCTTACTTGCAGTAGTAGAGCCTTCCCTCCGGCGTATAAGCAACAGTCCAGCCATCCCGGAGGTGCTTCCGGAATGTCCACAAGTACTGGTCATCCCTGATTCGCTTGGTGAGACACTGCGGAGAGGAAGAGGCAGAGGATGATATCACCTTTGACCGGGTCAGAGTTGACGTCGACCCGGTCGTCGTTGTCGAGTACCAAGGGTTTAGAAACATCTACTTCTCAAGCATGGTCTTTGCACTGGAGCTCTGTAATACATGAAAATCAAAGATATATTTAGTATTTAGATCCATATGACTTAATAGCGATTTATACAGGCATAATAATAGATTCCGTATTTACTTAAATCTATTACCCTCTATATCCGTTCAAAACATATGTGTATTTAATATGCATATATGTACATTACACTATAGAATGAATAGCACAATACCTTTAACGTGTTCGTATAAATGTTATTTGCCCGTTTTAACACGTTCAACTTAAAATCAGCGTTTCATTAGAGTTCCAATCACTTTCCAAAGGAAATAAAATGGATAGACGTAAATCGACGACCAAAGTTTTCCCCAACAACAGGAAAACAATAGTAGAAAATACTTGCAAAGTTTCGGCTCAACTTCAATAGCCAGCGGTAGTGCATAACGGATGAAGCGGTTTGATACAATAAAACGCTGTCGTTTCGTGCATATCACTTACTACAATTTTCGTTGCATTCGCAAAAGTTACTATTTTCATTTCATTCGAAAGGAAATGGAAAGGTAAGCGACCCTAATGCTTCCCTTTGTCTTCCCATGCTTTCTCATATCACGAGACTGTCACGAGCAGGAAGACGAGAAGAAGAAAACTATTTTTGAAGGGGAAAACAACATGTACATAGTAAATGTTAGTAGTAAACATGTCAGTATAAAAGTACACACTGCAATTTTTACATGCATGAAGCACTCACGCAAAAACGGAATGTTACATGGACTTCCCGTTGTTGACCAGATATAGTAACTTTAGCTAACGAGTCCGATGACCATGTATTTCTGCGTCACTAAGCACATGTGAGTAGTGCGTATGTATGTAGGAGTTCTCGAAGCATCTCTAAATTGTAAGTGTGCGTGTGAGGACGAGGAGGTCCAGGTAGGAATTAATTTGTGCATGTCAACATAATATCAAAATGAAGTTTTTGTGCTTATAATTAGCATTTATTTACGTGTGAATGGAGTCCTGCAGGGCGGGAGCAGAGCCAGAAAATGCTAGGAATTAAGCTCGCAGCGTCAATTTCGCCCTCAATGTGTCTCCAATTTAGCCCCTTTCCCTATAATGTTCTAATCACTTTGTAAACTCCGATACCGAGAGAAATCTTGTGATGAGAAACCCTGGAGGTGCAACTAAATTGATTTTCATTGACGCCAACAGCTTTCAAATGAGAATACAAACCGGCCGAGTACAGAACTTCCAACCACTATCGTGTATGTGAATTCACTGCAAACGATATAACTTGGAATGATATGAAGGTTTTTTTACACAAATAAGAAGTATCTGCATACATAATATATTTATTATTACTTTATGTTTACAACTTAAACTGTATTTATAACTTATAACGAGCTCGTTGGAAATAAAACGGAAAACAGGCACGACAATCTTCTTAACATCAACTACCCTAACTCAGGTGCGTCAGTCTTTTCCCTGGAATTACTTAATTCCAATGCAGCCAAGCAAATACTACGAGAAATAAACACAAGAGAATCGAGGAAATCCTTTTAGAGCCTCAATTGACTTTGAAAAATGTTTCAAAAAATCCGTATAGCTACATATACATTTGAAGAGCAGTTATTGTACATGAATTAGTATTATACATGAGCAAGTATATAGTTTATGTATATCTATACAATTTCTGTATGAAAACGAAGTATAATAGTTACATAAAAATTGAAATTATACAGAATGAACCACCTATATGTTGTTGATGTTAAAAGGAAGGGACTCGCTCAGGCGAGAAAATTTGATTAGAAAGGCGGTCGTTAGGTAGGAAAAATTCAGCCTCAGCCAACATTTAATTTCCCCTTTAACTAAAAACCAGAAGGTGCACATTAAATACCGGAGGAGCAAATAGATTTTTTTGATGGAGAAGCAAGGTGTGGAGCTGTAAGTCTATAACAGAAGGCAAAAGGCTTCGGAAAAAGGAAATAACGATTCCCAAGAAGAAGCAAGAATATCACGAGGAGATGCAGGAGTTTCATAAAAGAAGCCAGAAAAGAGGAAAAAGCAGAAGTTTCATAAGAAACACCAAGCAGATTCAATTCAATTCTATCAGAAGGAAAGGAAGCGCTACACTAACCCAAAGAATTCGTAATCAAAGAAAAAAATGTTTTCTATTTGAAAATCCTTCATCCCTGTATTACATTAAGTGTTGTCAAAGTGGAAAGAAAAACAGAGATGGGCACACACAGCAAAAGCAGGAACCGAGGAAAATGAACAGAAAAAAGTATTGAGAAGAGGTTCTCGTGTATAGAAAGAAGCAGCGTCGACAGAAGAAGACAAGAAGAGGAAGAAAAAGAGTGATGGAAACGAGTTTTTTCTATACTGTTCCAAAAGGAAACGTTGATAAATGCATTAGCACCAGATGTGGGCATCATGAATAATGTATGTTATGTTAATCGCTACAAGACCACTTGATTTTAACCTTTCCCTAACATGTAACACAGTGGCGAAAGTCTTAGTAGTAGCCCTTACCTACACATAGCATTCCCTCTATTTCTTCGTCTTCTGCCTCTTGAGCGATTAATGAGCCAAACTTTCCTACCGCGAGTCCTCCACCCATACAATCGACTACTCATCAAAGATTTAACTTTCTCCTCCAAAATACTCACACGATGCTCCTTTCCAATGTGGTAATGACGTGTGAGAGAGGATATAAAGAATAATATCTTAACAATTATTATACTTATACTTATACCTTCCGCCCTTTATGAAGACAGGTCGGAACACAGTTTTCTGAGAATAATTAATTTTCATTGCATTTACATTTTTCATTTATTTTTGGTAGCTTTTCCCATAAATCCTGCATTATCTATATATAGAATATGAGAATCCAATATAAGATCCTTCGTAGAAAATTGTTCCAAAAGAAAAATTCGCTGTAACGAAATCCCCCAAAACAAGCAATAACTGATCGAGGCCACCAATGAGACCCTAAACCCAGTAAACAGAAGAGCGTAGATGGAGCGAGGAAGGTGAAACCAGCAATATAATACAAAAGTTTACGGCGAACTTTTTTCCATTTCTCAGAGATAGAACAATAAAACTTTGGATGGAATGGTAAACAGTTGTAAAACACATTTTCCAACGTGTGTCTACAATTTCTAATTGATTTAAGGAGAGATTTAATGAGTAGAGAGGTAGGCTGTGGCAGGGGATTGTGTGTATTGTTGAACTCTAATTTGAATCATTTTACCTTTTTACTACTCTTATTCTTATCAGCATGAAAAACAATAATTGTAATAAGAATTATTCTTTTCTCTTTCTAGTTCTAGGTATAAGCATCATTAGGAACTACTAAGAACGATTTTTCTACATATCAGAATTGAAAAACCCACTAATTATACATTACTAGAAAAACCGATCATGTCACAATACCAAACAAACGGATAACTTAAGCTTTTAGGGTTTGAAGTTAAGTCTTTGACGGAAAGGTCTTGGGAATAGGAAGACCTTGTTGACACGTTCAGAGAGATCGATATCCTCACGTTTCCTTAAATACACGATAGGCACTTTTACCTTCCCCCTCAAACATATTATACACCTTTCTCCCTTTTCGCGGACTTCCCTCATGAGCTCTCGCTCGTCAAGTTCCTCAGCTCAATAGATGCTTCTTCAACCACAACACAAACAATTGCGATAGTACAGAGCACCGTTCCATACCACTGAAGTCACTCCCAGTTATTATTACTTGTGCATACATATATAAGAAGAAAAAGAAGCTCATCCTTTCAAACCTTTATAATTTGTTATAGTTATAATAATGTACATATTATGGTTGTAATAGAGAATCCTATTACGCCACCATCCACCATACATGGTATGGAAACTTGCGAAGGTTTAAATGAAAGTAAGGGATAATCCTATGTGCTGATATACATATATCTACTAGGTTATATAATCCTTTAACCGTCTGCTCACATTCTTTTCCACTCGGATACCTTCACATAAGTGCAGTATATGTAAAGGTTAGTTCCGCCATTTCTAATTAAATTCCAAGTGCCTCCTCCACGTCAGGTCTTGGTCTCTTCACCGCCACCGGCTGTCGACTCCTCCACTGTCTTTAGTGTTATACCTATACTCTGCATTACCGGTCTTACATCGTTTATTACTTTGAAAGAGACCAACGCCGAACTTTGGATTTTAGAAAAATAGAGACTGGAATTTGTATGCATTTTATATAATAGGATTCTAAAAATTATATCGAGACTACAAAAATGCATAAAGTATCTATATATAGATATCATTTATATTTACCAGTTTTTTTATTTTTTATTAATTTTGCACTTTATGGATGCATTGTTAATTTAAATGTGAAATTAATTATGTTGATTTAAATATTCGTTTTGTAGATGATACTGCAACTTGCAACATTTACAAATCCCAAATGAGACCATATGAATGTTTTAACATAATAATAATAGCTTGAGACTCTTTACACGTGATTATACGTGAGAGAGAACGTAAACTTTTATTTTACACCTGGCATCATTCGATGCTCGTCATATGACACAGTACTAAAATCAGTTGTTTTATAAAATATTTTAAAGAACATATATCTAATTACACTAATTCACACTTTATCTAGATGTGTATAAACGATTATGAATTATTTTACACGATCATTTTATACTGCTATTGACACTTCCTTGTTCATTGACCTAGGCTGAATCTTCATCTCAAATCTTCGAAAAAGGTTGGTGTTGTTTCACGAGCTCACACCAAAAGTCCAATAACTTCAATATTTTCCAGCTAATACTTTTCCTTCAAATACAGGATACATGGATTGCAAATTGTTTGTTTTTCCAAATGAACTTCTTCAGCTTGATAATAGATTGCTCAAATCGGACTGTTGAACTAAAATGTATCCGTTACGACTACCAGGTTAAAAACAAATGATGTCCACTCCTGTGTTTGAGTGCCTTGGCAGTGAATTTCTTCAAACACCCACCAATGCTTCTCTCGTAAATGTTTCGCAATAAACTTTCTCACACCATGGTGACTATTAGTTTGCAATAAGTCACTTACATGGCAGGAGCCCAACACATGGGGGAGAGTTTTTCTGTCTTAGCAGTTTCTGCAAAAAGGGCTGTCAGTGCTTCGCCCTGGTTGTGATCTGACTGAAACTACATTGCAAGACGTTTTCAATGCTGCAACCTTTTCTTGAAAACAAATAACTTTTTTTCCTTTTGACAAATATAACTTGAACAGTAGTAAGTTAATATACTATTTAATCAGAGCTCCACACAATTTTAAGTAGTAGTTGCAACTTTCAATTACAATTTCAATTCAATTTCAAATTATCACAATTTGCAACTTGTAAATTCAACTCTGATTTTAGTTGACGATTCAACTATCAACTTAGGCATCTGAATTGAGGGCCTCTGCCAATTCAATTTCAACTAGTTGCCTTCCAATAAATTGATAGTTGAAGCTTAATAATTGACAACTATTTAAGTAAGCATGCGCTTAAAGAATGTATATAAACGTAAAAAATTTAAACAGCATTTTACATTTCAAACAGTTATACTGCAACAAGCCATGTGTTATGTAAAAAATACAATCTATCTAGCCATAGTTCCTTTAGATTCATTGTCTTAAAGGAATACATAAACAATATTTTAGATGCAATTTTGAGAAGCTTATTCCATGTTAGCTTATTCTGAACATATTCAGTGGAAAAAAATTGATACAATTTTAATTGTCTACAACACTCATGCCAAGTTGCGTCTAATTGTAGGAAAACTGGCGATGAATATTATTTAAAACTGTAACCACAGTGCAATTAAATTTCGTCAATTAGTTGTCAATTTCAATTTGTGGAGGTTTTTCTAGTTGTACTTGATTAACCTAATTGATTATTTTCTAAGTAGTTGAACTAAGAATAATCAACTACAATTAAACAGTAGAAATTGAATTAAAAACTCAATTTCAAGTGTAATTTCAATTAGCTTACAAAATTGACTTGTAAGGAACCCTATACTGGATGTACTGGAGTGGCCCTAGACACCCAATGTATACCTCTTCTACACACAAATATTCATAATTAAATTTATTACACAAAATATTTAGTGAGTTTAGGACGTACACAATTTGTGGTACTAATTCCTTCAAATAAGGAAAGAAAACAAACGAATGAAGTCGAAATTTTATCACGATAAAAACCTTGTAAGAGTCAAAATTAAAGGGTGTATAGCTGAGTCATTTAAGCTGCGTTGCACACAAATATATCTAGGAGACTTGAAAGATTTTATCCCTAGAATGAAGTTTGAGCACTGGATGAGCCAAATTCTGCCTGGAGACAAGACATTCAAAATTGAATTACCTTTAGACTCCCAATACATTTATATCTACCACAGTACACTCTACAATATAAGACTTTATTTCTTACATAAACCTCGAGTCTTACAAAATTCATATGGCAAAGTATTATTACTATATATAAACCACTCTCCCCTGACACAGAAAACCCACCAAAAGGGATGCTTGAGAGGACACGAAAAAAACCTAAATATACACGTACATTCCAAAAGGGAAAGAACATGACTGCTCCTCAAAGGCTCGACGACAAATCGTGTATGTAATTATAAGCAACGATACAGGGAATCATCTCCAGAAGCAAATACCTAATAACAATACAGATATACGGTACATAGAGGAAGTCCGGAGTAAACAACGAGATGGCAAACATACTCTACAAGGACGCTCAGTCAAAGGAAAATATAATAGAAACCAGCCATATAACAAGTAAATATCCAGCACATTTATATATACATATAATACACATACAAGAAAAAGAATCAGCGAAAAAAAAAACCTAAGTTCACGGAGACTCGAGAACAATCAACACTTGTTCTCGTCCAGAAAACTAAAAAGACCTGAGTGTGTGTGCATGTGTTTGAGCAAGAGAGAATGAAAACTCCTTTTAGGTCCAGATTCTCACCGCCTTATTGTTATTTCATTACTACCAAACAGGAAACCTTTCTCCTTTTTACACAATCAACCTTCTTCATTCACAATTGCTTGTATTTTTAAACCTTTTTTAAAGCTTTTCCAATCTTCCAACGCTGTTAAATTCAACAAATACTCTTTAATTCCACGAAACGCTCTCTGAATCCTCTGCAAAAACTATTTTCTTAAAAGAAGCCTCTTGAAATTGTTGCCATAGCCACTTGCAAAGAAGAAATATAAACAAGCCCAACGTTGGTAGTTTTTGGCATGAAGGAGGCCACGAATTTCTCTGAGGCACATAATTAAGTTTAAATTTACTCCCTTTTCCGTTTCTACTAATTCATTATGTGCTATAGCTTGTTACAAAACGACCCAGAATGTTTGTGACTAGTTTTTCCACTATTATTATATAATTTGTTTTTTTAATTTCCCGCAAATTACCTTCCTTAATTTGTAGACCTCAGTATATATGAAAGCTGAAGTTTATTTTTGAAGAAGCATTTATTAAAAACGGATAAGCACAGATTGGTGACAAGTTTTTAAAATTGAGAATTCTTCACGATCCACGAGTATGCCTAGTTCCGCATCCTAATAATTTCACTTCGCTAGCGTCTCCAAGCAACGCATTAGAAGTCTAATTTGTCTCCAAGAAAATTATTTTAATGGAATTATTATCATACAGCTATGAAAACGCTAAAGTGTTGCCCTCTTTTAATTGACACATTCCCTCCTAGGCATTAATTACTGATCCGCAAAGACTGGACTTTCCTTTTTAACCATTATATTAAATTAGAACGCTCGCAAAACAGATTTTAGTCAGAAAAATTAAACAAGTTTCTTACTTTTCTCTATCTTGTATTAAAATACCTGAGAGATTCGTGTAGGAAAAAATAATTAGGATCTGAGGTCTTGACGTCATAAACGGGTCTCAAGTGGCAAAGGAAATGCAGGGCTAAATCTAGGAAAAACAGATAGCTGAATACTTGTCTATTAGCTATAAATCATTGGGAAGAAACGGTACAAAAAAGCATTCAATCCTAAAACAGCTAAAGCGGTGCAAATTTTAAGCTCCAATAAATAAATTTCTGGGGCAAAGGGTTTTACAACGTTATATGTATCTCTATATGTATTTACGCACATGATTACATTTTATTTCTAAATGCATGTTTGACATGAGTGTAGCGATGTGTGAATACAAAACTGCAGTAGGGTTTGCAAAAAAAAATAACTAACTGCCTTCATGGATAAAAGGAAGAAATTGGGATAATTTGCTCTATTTCCCGCCCTTTAAAACACCGACGGATCTTTTCCACTACGAAACGAGCCGAAAAAGGCGTAAGTTTATGCTTTCTTTATTCACTCTTCTGCCTCACTGCTTCCTTCACATCCCTACGCTACATACTTATCATTATGGGCTTGTCTTTCCGAAACACTCAAGTCAACTCAAGAGGCTGGGTGAAAGAAGTGCAAAAGGTATACTAATAGCAAGGATTCTCTGTACAGCCTAAATCGATTGTGCCGACGAGATTGTTGCAAATATTTTTCTCGTGTTTACGCTCATTTTTACATATTTTTTTACAAGGACACTTTTATCAAATAATTGAGATACACACAGCTTTATAAAATCATTGTTTACGGCATATACGATTTACATATACATAAAAGGTTCTCACGTATCAGTGATTCATATGTATCCATAGAAGGAGAATGGAGCAACTAGAAGAAAAAACAGAAGAATAATAAGAAACCAACTAATAATACTTATGTAAGAGGCATTACAGTGGTAACAAACTCCTTAAACCTCAACCAAAGAAACCCCCTATGTAAACACAATGTAAACTTCTACATACATACGGTGTATACAAATATGAGCATACCTTCACCACGTACCTCCCCACAGTTAGAATAATTTTTGAGAGAGAGGAAAAGCTTGTGAGTAAAATTGAGTAGTGCAGAAGGAGAATTGCACATTCTTTTTACGGACGCAGTGAACATAAAAGTTCTATTGAAATAAATCTGGAGTGAAGCAGCTTTTATTTCCACACATCACATCACACGAATAGGATAAATCTTCTGGTCCAGCCTTTGAATCTCATCCTCTCTCGCTCAACTGTTTAAACTTTCTATACAGTTCCCGTATATATACCCTCCAACCAACTTACAACACTTCTCACTCTTTCTTCCTTTAACTCTTTCACGTAATATCTTCCACTCTTTTTCACCGCACTCTTTCACACAAGGTTTCAATTTCGATTATCGACCTTACATATACTTTTTGCTCAACCCATATAAAGTTTGCAAAAGTCATAGGTAACGCAATGTATGTAAATACAGGGACTCCAGTCAACTAAAGTGCCATTCATAGCCAAGATCATGCAATAAGATTTTAAAAACAACGGGGATTCGGGGATGACAAAGGGCCTCCATGGGCAGTTTGGCTTCACTAAAAAAAAACCCCCATTGGATGAGCGATTCTGGCCAACTTACTTTCTTCTTAGTTTTCATCTAAGGTTTCTTTGAGAAACCTAATTACAAGATTGTTTTATAAACGAAAGGAAAATTTTAGAATGCAAAGCTTTGCAGTGTTCGAGGACCCTTGGTGGTCATTGGAACAGGAAATTGGATTGGCTTTCGGCCATATGGCCTCATGTTTACAAACTCGTTGTCGTTATTGTTGGTTTCTTCAAATGACCAGAATGCTTAATAATTGCATGAGAATGTTAAGGATTTGTAATCATTTCAGGCTTACGACAATTATATACATAGGTACACATCCATTAGTACTGCAAGCATACTAAGAAATCACTGCCAGTAAAAAAAATGCAGTATAACTATGATTCATCAGACAATTGTAGGCATAAGAATGATGAAGCAATAGTAAGTATAGAGAACTTAAAACCAAAAAACAATTGTAGGTATCTATATGAATGCATAATGACCGTACAACTCGGAATAAATACTTTTAGTTAAAGAAGCGGGCCATATGTGAAACCTTCAAATCTGCTCCTTTGACGCTAATGTCTCTCAGAAGTATCGTCTGTTACAGGCCATGAGCCGCACGTAGAATAGCTTTTCAGACTGATTCATTTCACTGGGCCGTCTTCGATTCTAACTCCTTTTCCCTCACTCTCTTTCTCTCTCTACTATTTCTCTTCGTCGTTTACAACCGGTTCCCTTTTCAACGATGAAAATGCTAATGATTCCTTCTTGGGTTTTCTGCTCTTTCTATTTCACTCTCTCTCTCTCTCTCTTTCGCTCTCTTTCATGGACCTTCTTCTCCATCGTCTCATCTCTTGACTCTTGTGAAAATTCTGACAATTCTTTAAATCCCCTAAAGCTGCATGCACTCATCTGCCTTTGAATGAATCACGTCCCCCATCATCTCTCGCCTCAACGACCATCGCACAATTTGTCTTGTTCCCCTGATTTTCTTACTACTCCACACTCTCGTGTTCTCTCTTAGCCTTGATAACTGCCTTTTAGTATACTGAACACATAGGCTATACTGGTATCACTGCTATATACATATACACAATGAGATATCCAAGCTTCACTACTAAGAATCTGATAACTCCTCGAATATATAATAAATCTGAAGGAGTGTGTGGCATACAAGAAATTTTCACTTTATAAAACAAAAACAGTATATTACTAAAAGGCTTGGAATTCTATTTAAGCAATCCCTGGGTGACTAAGACCCTTCGAAAGGAGAGACAGAACTTGGAAGTAAGGTGAAAACAAAGGTAATGAAAAGAGTGCAAAATAAAATTGTACACATACATGAAAGGTGGAAGCTATAGAGATGCAGTAGGAAAAAACTTGGTCTTTATAGTAAACATCCGAAAAACTTTAATAGTAAATCATTATTATCACCTTTATAGCGGAGGATTTAATCCTCCCAATTCATTTTCACTAGTGCATGTGCGGAGAATGTATGTAGTTATGTATGTACACCAACATGTAGGCTAGGTACATGAAAAGCCCGTTTTACTATATACTGGGGGGAAGTAATTTTGAAGGTGTGAGGTTATATAAAAATTGTTGCGGAAAAAAAGTGTTTTAATGGATGGCGTTTTCCACATCCATGGAGGACCGGCGATGAAAGAATGTTTTAAAGGAAGGGAAACCAAGCTAGGTGGCATAGTTTAGCTTAAATGATGAAATATTTGAATGTTGTACTAAGAAAATAATGTGCATATAGCCGGTATACGTTATAGTAGGACCAGCAAAAAACAGGAACAACGAAAGGAAGGCGAAGTTTATGGAAAAATAGTGAAGCGGAGGGAGTTGGTTGAATAAAGCAGAGAGAAGTGGAATACGAAGGTAGAGGATATAATAATCCACGTATTACACCGTGTTGAACGTTTCAATAAAAATGAATTTTTGTAAGCAACGGCAAGGATAGCAGATAAGGTTGGTGTATGTGTGTGTGTGTGAGGGTGGGCAATTTGGCTCCACTCCAAATCATGTTTTCAAGTCGATAAAAAACCTAGAGAATGTCTTTCAAATTCTCATTCTTCACTTAAACTTTCTCTTCATTTTTTCCCTTCCTACAAACATTTGCGAGATGCACGTTATGTATGCTCGTGATTATGGTGATGATGACACAAATTTCCCTTCAAAGTATTTTCAGCTATATTTGTTGTGTGATATGCACAATGAATTTACAACAGAATTAGTTTTGTGACCCTACAACGGAATATTTCTAATATTCAGAACATAATTTACCATAAAGGACCAAAAACAATTTGCCACACGAGCCTCCAAAAGCTTTCCCCACATTCTTTCAAAACGATCAAAATTTGCTACAATATTAGTCAATCTGAATATTTTCAACCAAAACTAAGCATTCAGTTAAAGAACCCCCTTCGCAACCCATGCAGTGAAGTAAAATAAGTTACACAACAACAATTTCTTATATTTTAAGTGCGATAATATATCTGGTCTAAAGCGCTATATGGCGCTTGGACTGAACGCCCCGCGATAACTTTCCCTTTATGCAATCCATAGAAAGGGGTTTTAAAAGGAACACACCCTTCTAAGCGCCTATGCAATCAATGTTATAGGAGGATGAAAGTGAGAACCGAAACTAAATGACGATAAGACCTGGCAACTTCCAACAAGGTGTCTCCACAAATAAGGCCTGCTGTCTTGAAGACAGCCGGCGAGAAAGAGATAAGGTTCCGATAGCCCTCGCCCAAATTAATACGAACAAGCAATATTGTAAAGTTTCATCTGCCATTAAATCCAACAATAATAACCGTATAGACTTTATAGCACCTACACTATAAGAAAATACGGAATATTACAAAGCATATAGTGCGTAAAATCCATATACTATACACAGCAAACATATCCTTTTGAAAGTAATATTATAACACAATGTATGCACCTAACAGTATGTAAGCTTCCTTCCTTATGTCGTTCCAGAAGCTAAACTGCCACTTAACGTACTACGGCTCTGTGCGTGTAACTGCCAGGGCTAACAAAGCTTGACGGCATCCATGATATCAAGTCAATTCCCCACCAACAACATCCGCGTTCGGAGGACTCAAAACTTCTTCTTAAGTCATATCTATATGTATCTGTATTTATAATTTAGAGATTTATGAATACCGGAGTTACTTTGGGAAAGAATAAGGAAGAATAAATCGCAGTTAATTCTGCGTCCCTTTTGGTCACACCTGTTCATATCTGACTTGTAAACAACAAAAATAACCATAAGCACTGACTAAAATCGTAAATAATAATGTCATTAAAAATCCTCATAACTCACGCCCTCGCAAATGACACAGATTTTGAGCTCAACTATCGACACAAGCATAATAATGTGCTTGTGCAAAATTACTACATCTCACCCCCCACATACTTTGACATCAGCTCTGACACATGCCAACACACTCTATTACACACACGCACGGACAGACGCACGCCAACGCACAAATGCTTGAACAGCTCAAAGGATGTAAGTTCATACTACAATCTTCGAGCAGAGCCGTCGATAAAGGGCTTCTAAAAACCACTGTTTAAGTGTGTAGCTATTGTACACATAATAATAATAATCCCAACGCAATTTTTCCGTTCAAGACAATATAGACTCGACTAGGAGGAACAGTTTCACTCACAGGGAAGAATAGCTCAGTTGATATAATTAGAGCGCTAGTAAGTAAAGTATGTGTACATTTCTCCTGAGCTCCCTTTCATTAAAGTCATTTAATAAAGGAATATCTCCGGAGCACAATGGACTATACTGTCTGGGCCTGGTTAAATCCCGTCCGAATCTCTCGACTGCAACAATGGCCAGTACTCTAATATTGAATACACTGAATATACATACAAAAAATATAGGATCTGTCCAGTGAAATAATATTGTTTGGATGAAAAACATTCTAGAACTGTAGTTTCCTTTTCTACGTTGCACCTACTGTACATATATAAAACTATTAGACTGTTAATATTATATTTATATTGCCCTTAATTGGCAATGAGTTCTGAAATCTTTTGTCATTCATTGTTATAATGCATATACGTGTTATGCATAAATGTTATACTGCATATATGTATATTATTAATTCATTGCATTGAGAGGAGAAGCTATGCGTGCTGGAAGCTCAAACTTCATCGCTTGTCATATTACATCATTGCATGTAACTTCGTCGCCGAATACTTTATAGTATTTGTTAAGTCTGTATCAGTGAAGTAATGGCGAAGACTGCATAATAATGCTGTAGATGTACATGACTTCTAAGGAATACAGTTATAGAATATAAATATAAGGTAAGCTTGTACATAGTCAAACAGTCTATACTATATGTACAAAGAAGCGGAAGGTATTTATGCTCTGTCATCTGCCATCGCACATCACCCCTTAGCTCCCAGTGGAATCACAAAATACAAGACGTGCTGTAGTATAGGAGCGACTAATGTGCATGAGGACAGCAGAACTTCAAGAGAGGCAGGACCTTGGAAGCAATAGCAGCAGTAACAACAACTTTGACGGAACATACACTTCAAGAGAAAGGACATTGCTGTTGCAGTGAAAGGGAGCTTTTCAGAGAATTATTATTGTCTGACTACGACGAAAGGATAGAGAAGTCACGGAACGAGGCTAGTACACGTATGTATACATGTATAAAGCAGAGTGGAGTCTCATTGTGATTTGTTGCCTGAAGGAAAGAATACATTAGATTTCAAAAATAAAGAAGGGCTTAGTAACTGTACACACTGCGTGCCTTTTACTTCGTGTGTCCTTTACAACGTATAACGATATTTTAGTGTTCTTTAGAAGGAGCTGTTCAAACAGAATGTTCAAGAGCCGGGTTTTCAAAGAACGCCAACGCCACAACCAAGGTACACACATAGAAACAATGCAATGAAAATGACGATCCAGGGAAAAATCCTGAACACAACACGATCAAATCACGATCAAGGGACAAACTAAAAACACGATAAACACTCAACAGAAGTTATATCTCCAGGACATAAAACAGAGAAACTGACTTCTAGTGAAAGCTAACCTATCCTTGGGAATGAACAACCCTTTGCTGAAATAAATTTAAATCCGCTTACATTTAAATATTACAAAGACACGCGTGATTGCTCCGCTGTATAAACCATCTCCTACAACAAATTTCCCTTGCTCTGGAACAACTCTCGCGGATTATTCTACTCCTTACCTCCTGTCTACTTCATCTTCATGTAAAAGCAAGGACTAAATGCTACCTACGCATGAAAAGCTCGATCATTACTTCTTAAGAATTATCTACTTGTATTTACGCATAAATACTCAATACTGTCGGTATTTTTTGATATTTTTGAAAGCTCCGACGGGTCCGCTTACAGCAGGAAAGGAAGAATTTGCAAATTAAAAGTTACGAGAGTGAAAGACCTGCGGATTATAAAGTAAACTCCATTAATCATTGAAGATGCGCCATGCTTGGCATATTTAACTTTTCGGGAAGATGCTCCAACGTTAGCATATCACCCTTTACATATGTACCTTGTATACTTGAGGTAAATTACAGCCAATAAATTACTAGCGCTTGGTTGGCTGGAGAAAAATTTCCTGAAAATTAAAAAAAATCTAGAAAAATTATCCAGTGTACCAATACTTCAAATGTAGGACGTACTACATCACTCGTCGTGTGAGGGTGCTCAGGACGCTTCAGTTCTATGCTGAACTTTATTTAAAAGTTATGTGCTACACGTATATTCAATATTGAATATACGAATATATGTTGTTGGATATATGTAAAAATACATAGGAAATGTAAAGCTGAAAAAGTAAAATACCTAAAACCCCATCAGATTAAAACAAGTCATTTCAAAGCCTAACAGACCAACAGAGCTGTTTGCGCGTAAATTATCTCACGATTTATAAATCCATAGACGCATCCGAACTAATTCCCAAAGGTAATTTCAATTTGACAGCATGTACTTACATAATGATAAAATACGGGTCAAGTCCCTTCAGAAAATGAGAAAGCACTTCCATACACGTCATCATGTTGTCAGACGCTAGTTTTCCCGAGTGCACGTAAAAGTCTAGAGTGGAATATTCTGGAAAAATACCTCACCAATCTAAGCTCCAATTTTGACATTCTAAAACATAGCCAAACTGAAAAATTTGGTTCTAATGCAAACTCATTGGTATATTTAAGCTAATTGGTGTATAAAAACACACCACAATATTATAAATTCTATATAGGTACGTATATAACCATATAGCAAGGCTAATTTGAATGCAAACACTCTAACAGATCGTAACCTAACAGCATCAAAATATAAAAAGATATAACAAATTCAAATGGAAATACAATCTATAGATATATGAGTGGATGCACACTACTAAGAACCATTACACTATTTATAATACAACCATAATACCAACCGTACTACTATTCGGCTATTAAGATCCGCTCAAATATATACAGATACATAGTTCCATAAAGCCCAGGAGTCCACTAGATATATACGTTATAATTGCTGATGCTCTGGAAGCTAAAAGTCCAGGCTTGAAAGACTTTTAACCCTTCTACTGGGGAAAATGAAGCTGGGTTTCTCCATCTCCGCCCTATTTATTCTTGTTAGCCTGGCCAAGAGCCCGTCAACACGTACAGGCTGAGGTGTACGAGTGGAGATTTCTAGATGAGCTTCCCACAACAACCTTTCCCCCGGACGTGTAAGTAAACGAGCAACTATGTATGCTCCTAGCTTACTTCAAAAAATAACCATTACCTTCCGGTCCTTAGACTTTAAAAAACGTACACGAGAGAAACGAAAAACTTTACAAAATGTTTTACAGAAAAAATCAACCATAGACAGAAAGAAACAAGCAGGGGAGGAGATCCTCTAAAGAATATCATTAAAGAGAAATTCACTGATATCTAGCCCTGAGACTGTAGGCAGTATATTTTTAACGTTAAGTATAATAAAGATGCTGGTGTACCGAGGTGTAATGTTAAATCTCTATACTGCGTATGTTTTTGGTGGTGTTACTATACGGTAGTTCATAAGACTCATAAGAATATCATCGTGTTTCACATAAGGTCGCACTTTTGGGCACAATAAGCAAAACGGGAATGTAGGTGAAAATGTAAGGAAATAAAGAGCTATAAATGTACAAAGTACTTAGGAACGTCCGAGAGCCTTCTGCTGAAAAGAGGAGCCTTGAATCCAAATTATTAACTATGAATAAAGGTATACGAGAGGAGATGTGTATCCAAGAATTGGCTCCATGTTATCGTCATTGTATTGTGGAACAACTCGCGGACTCGGAAATTCCTCTAAGTCTTTCTCTCCTTCCTTGTTGCATTCTATAGTTCTCGGTGTTCTCATGGCTCTCCAGTTCTCTGCCAGGCAGCAGATAGCTACATTAGGTAATTGTACGAGTGCTTCTGACATGAAACCTTTGGTTTACCCCACGGGTGTTTTCCTCATTGATAAGACACGACTATGTACAAGGAGAAGGAAGCCAGGCATAGGAAGGATGGGAAGAAGAAAAAAGTTCCGCTCGATCGGCATTCAATTTCAATCTAATCTTGAAGCCTGAGTTGAATGCAGTGCCGCTTTTATTCATGCGTGATAAGAGACAGTGACGCAGCCTATACTATACTCATAGGATATCTCAGGAGTAGTCCGTGGTCGATGATGCTCAAATGAAATACAAGTGCTTCAGATGTGATGCAGTCTGGACAAAATTCTCTACACTGCTTCCTTCCATCCCTCTCACTATTATACCCTTATTCGTTTCTCTTAAAAGTCCTTTCACTGCCCCAGCATCAGCTCATCCCTGGTAGTTGCAACCAACAAGACAAAGACCTTCTCAATGGAATACGTCGAACCTTAAAGACGAAGTAAAAGACAAAACAGTCATCAAACATGGGGAAATGTAGAATCATCTAGCCTTCCAAGTTAAAGGAACTCCAAACCCTATGAATCAAAGAAGCGTCAAACCATTAAAAAGCAAGGAACATCCAGGGGTACGAACGAAAAGAACACTAAGTCGTACTAACAGAGAAATCTCTCTCGAAGGAAAATAACACTAAAGTTTGCAAAAAGATCAACTTGCTAACGCAAGAACCTATAACGTGATGGAACCTTGTATTAAGCCTTGTTACAATAAAAACAAATTACAAAACTATATGATAAAAAACTAAACCAAGGGAGTAACAAAAACACCCCAAACTATAGAAATACTAAACTAATAAATAGATATAACAAATCGTATTGTTAGACCTGAACCCCCCGGCACCCTTTAATGTTATGATTATATTTAATTAACGCTCAAATTGTACATAAGAGATAGTACGAAACTTAGATTGGTGTTATTTACAACATCGACGTGAAACTTCAAAATTGCATCAAAATCAATTGGGGACGTCAATTCTCTAGGGTCCAGCAGGCTATCTGATGTCAAAGGGTTGCACATACCCCGTAATGGGTTTTTGAAAGCTGAACATATGAACCAAATTTCTCGGGAACAGCGTTCAGACTCAAACTAATTTTGTTCGTAGGTACATTTTCGTAGGCATTTCCGAGCCTTAAGGATTGATTGATTTATGTGTAAAAATTGTTGGCTTTTATATGGTTTTGTATCATATTGTTAATGTACAACTTGTGTAAAAGATCAATGGCATGTTCCATTACGTCCATGCTATAACTGTGAAAATTTATAAGTTCTCGTATTGTAATGGAAGTAAACCAAGAGGCCAAATTATAATCATAATGAGTGGTAATTTATGGCAGTATCCTGTGCGTACGTATATGTTTTACAGCTGGCATAATGTTAAACGTGCGTTTCGCGCTGAGCATATACCTCTAGATATAGAAAGGGCACGTGTAATATTAGGTAAAAATTTGCACCCAGCATCAACAACCTTTCGGCTAGAACAAAATTAAATATATAACTCCAATATAAAGATCGGTAAGTAAGAAACTATGTTTAATTAATAAATCAGAGAGACATTGACTTGAGATACGAATCTGTAAAGGAAAATCCTGTAGCACGAAAACAACAGCACAACTCTGTCCGACATGCAAGCGAAACTAGAGCAAAGCTCTACAAATCGAGGAGCTCTTTATGCAAATCAGATCCCAAGACCGTGTTTGGACGAGAAAACATTGAAAGAGGAAGAAATAATAAGAGCGACACACATATATGACAAATGTATAAACAACGGGTACATATATCAATACCAAAATATAAGCACAGGAACTTCACTGGCAAGCCTACACCTTGGCGTACAGGCTGCAGAGTCATTGTACATATACCCAAAAACTGTTTGAAGTTGACAATCCATCATGCGGACAAGAATAAATATTCGGCTCAGGTTTCATCTTCATGGATCACTTTAAACATTGAGTCCAGTGTGCAACGGCATGAGCAGCAATGTTGTACAAACAACAAGAATAAAAGAGAGCCCGTTTGTTTCACAAAATCAAGGCGATGTTTACTAAAAATCCATCTACAAACCTTATGTCAAGAACACGAGAGGGGGGAAATTGTGAAAAAATACTAAACGTAGAAGAAAACTTTCGTCCACGCGAGTAAGATGAAACCACACGTAGTTTTATTTTTTAAAGTAAAAAGGATCGATAACAACTCTGGAATACTGAGCCACTTGGAATTCTCTATACTTTTCACTATCATCATCCCTTTCCGCAACACTACCTTCCATATTGGCTTATTAAACTTCATATTCTTTCTATACATAAAGTCCCTTATAATACTTGCAAAGTCATGTCTCTGAGTACCAACAATCCCACCTGACAACACACATGGTGTCCCATAAGCTACTACTAAAATGTATGATTTGACTAAAAGACTGCATCAAGGGAAGGGGATGAAAATACAGTGACAAGAATAGACCCTGCAACAACAGACGAGTGAATTTAGAATGCGAGGAGAGAGGAAGGAAAATGAATTTTTTAACATCAAATAAAACCTTGAAGTATTACCGAATATACATAATTCCATATTTTATAGTGTAGAACAGGAATAAGAAAACAAGGTACTTAAGTTGGAGCAGTCTCGCGAGGAGGTTTGAGCACGATGGACGGTACCTTTCGCGAAGGTCCGTACTGTTCAAAACCCCCCAACTACTTTGAGCATTCTATTTTCCCATGTCCCTGGTCGACCTCTGCATGTGGGAATCAGTGACTGCCACATGTCTGTCCATCGTGGCTACCACGGAGTTTACCCTCTTAGGTAAGTTGTACCCAATTTTCCCTCAAGTCCTTGTCCTCTACTACTGTTACCTTTATAGGCAACGGCGGTTCTTGTACATGTGTTGGGAGAAACTCTTATTACAATTTGAGAATAAATAATCCAAGCGGTGGAGATGAGATCGAATATCTCATCAAATCGGTTGACCAGGTTAAATGTAATTAGTCAGTCCTAATTATCATATTTAACTTCTTCCTTTATCAATACTTTCCACTGCCCCGTTGCATTGGAATAATGTCCTTATAGTTTTGTAGGCTAAGGTTATGCTTTAATGAAACTGAACTTGAATGTGTTTAAACTTGATTCGGCGGGCATGGTGGTACCGGGTCATATGCAGTTGGGTCGGTGTCTCGCGAGACTAGAGTAATTATCAGATTATCAACAGGCTATCTAAATATTAGAGAGCTTGACAGGATAATCATTGAAGTGGAACATTAATACTGACGAATTGTAATAGAAAATGTATTTCTGCAGCAACTACGGCAAGATTAACAATAATTGCGTTGGAGGACTTGTCTGTCCGCGTCGAAAAATACTCTTAGGCATCCTTAGCTTAGGACTAAAATTCTTGTATCAGCTTATGTAGATTCGTACACCACAAGTTTGTACTTGTGCAGACCAAGTTTTCATAGCTAGCTTGGATTAATACACAGCGGACTTAGCGTACATAGGTAACCAAAGCAAAGAATAAAAACAGTTTGAAAAGAAAATAATATTTGTAGTGAACACCTTCGCTTTATAAACCTGGATAAATATATTCCGTAGCGTCGTCTGCATTTAAATACGCACGCAGAATAAATAGCATTTAAAAACACTTAAGAGCTGATGTTGACAAGACAAAGGCGCGAAGCACTGGCGGTACTTGGGCCTGCTTCCAACAACAACTTCCGGCTCCGAGCCCATGAATTCCTCCTTATTTTACCTCATTCGACTACAGTCTGGGCAAGGAACATAGAAAGGAGAAACTAAAATAAGGAAGCTCACTAATACATACCTATGTAGAGTTAGAAGCTACCAGTATAACTGCAACTATAGTGTAATCCTACCCTTACACTTAGGGACCAAAAAAAGAAATAGTTACCCCTGCTGAAAAAGAAAGTTCTTTACACACACTTTTCACTCTAATTCTCGTCTTTCCCTTTGCAGAATAAACTTGTGTTCGCATATATAAGATCCCAACAGAGCAGCCGGCTTGGTGAAGACTTCAACAGCGACAGGGCTCACGCTGTTTACTATGTATATGTGTCTAATAATATAAGTGTATTAAATTGTATGTAACATATCTTTAAAAGTACGTTTGCATGTGGTAGTACTAGCAACTATAAGTACATAATTATACAATCCTTCCGACGCTAGTACAACCAACAGCATCCAGCCCTTAAAACACATCCGACAAAGTATCCATAGACCTGAAACTACATACTTACGAAGTTGAAGAGTTTGAGGAAGGAGAAGAAGATAAGCTATTAGTTGGACAAATGGAAAAATGTCTCATCTTGCCGTCTCTGCCGCACTTCATTCCCATACCTGCACTTTCTCATCTTGAGCACTCCATTCCATCTGTTTCGACTACGGAGTCATTCCCATCTCTTTTTGGTTTTCATTCCGGAACAACCACAACTCTCGGGGAGTCATGTGTCTTACATCTGATTGCAATATGTGCATCTCCGTGTGTACGGAGAAGTTATAAGAGGCAAACATGGAAGGGAAAGCAGCAGTAGTACGTAGTGGTAGAAGAGGCGCAAAAGGAACAGAAAAGAGAAAGCCATGTGGAAACCCTCCAGTCTCCCTTGCCCATCTAACTCGACGGAGATAAATGGTATTTTAGCTTACATTCAAACCCTCTGCACACACACACAACCCTACCTGTGTGAAGTTTCTCTTTAAGTATTTCTTACGTACTTCCCACAAAGCAAACGCACTGCTGTTGGTCATTATTACCTGGTTAAATAAAGAATCTTAAAGACACGCTAGTCTTCACTATCTATATATTAGTAACTGCAACTCACACATACATAAATATCCATTATTTAGATACATTCATGGTATTTTCCACATAAATGAGAAGAAATACTAGCCAGTCGTTATGTAACATTTGACCATGTCACTGCACGTGTAACTACAAAGCAGTAATTTTTACCCAGACTACATCTAGCTATATAGGAATCTACCTACAGATACTAAATATATGCGCGAACGAAATATATAACCACAAACATCTAGTAGTCATACATAATGACGTAAAACACAAAACTCTGCGCCATTAGTAAGTTTAATAATAACGCTGTTGGTACAAAAGTAAACTGGGGATAATACTCCTGTATAATTATTTCTTGTGATGAAGCATAGTTAGATACATATGCATATAGATCAACTCCAGTATACATACATACTAGAAATATTTTCTTCGTCCAAACATTTTCTGAGTGTAGCAAGGGAAAGAGTTAGTGAAAGGAGAAGATAGAATTCGGTAAAGACGTTTTCCCTTTTTTCCCTTCTTCGGTGGTAGAGTAATGAAGGAACTCGATGCCTTTTTCATATATTTCTAGAGACTCTTGTTGCACAATTTACAGGCCCCACCAACAACATGTACCCTGACAACAGTTTGTAATTTAGTCGTTAAAAGCATCTTGGCTGTGTGTGTAAGCCCTATAGGATAATTCTATCCGCAATGGACTAATCGTCATATTTAATAGACTTATACAAGTTTGTGTGTTTTGGTATAGTTATAGTGCTGAAGTTGTCCTTTAATATGCTGAAGACCCATGCTTTTCTGAAGATATTATATGTGTGGATAATACAGAGTTACTATGCGGAAGGGAAGCATACGACTGTGTACATTAGCTAAAAATAGCTTAAGCTAATTTAAATAAAATATCTATGTAAACATACATAGCTTGAGTTTCTCTTGCTTTTTCAAGCTCTGGTCTTTAGTCTTGTAAACGAACAGCATTGACTTTTAATCCTCGGTTACATCATATGATTACCGTTGAATTACCGCTGATGTCTGTGCTGAGAGTTGTGATTCTTATTTCACTACAATTATATCAATACTATTTTGAGAGATTTGTTTCAGCATACAAGATATACCGGTCGTCTTAGATAGTCGATTCTAGTTGAGATTTTGTTGAATAATTGAGACCTGTCCAGAGTGTAACGTCCCCTGCCATTTCAACCCACCGAAACATTATATTCAACCGTTTGAGGTGCACGGATAGGCAAGTAGAGTAACCGGGCTAGGTTTTTGTCCAGTTCTAAAATTATTATTATTTCCATCTCATGTGTACTTAAATACTTACTCATTAACATTGACATACATTTCTAATTATTGGCCAGGAAATTCCGTCATATTATTCCCTCGTATTGTTATTAAACCAATCAATATTGTTAAGCATACCAGGATATCTAATTCCGTTTTACATTATAATAATGATACCCACATACAATAATAATAAGTACTTAGTTTTTGAAATGCATATGGTACTAATTTGTAACACGGGATAATTTTTTGTGTAATCGGGCTCCCTCACCGGTTTGATGTATTGGTAATTTCGATTTATTTAAATAATTAAAATCGTTACGAAGTTGTTAATAGTTAAATCAACATGTACATGCATTATGTTAAATTCTATATACGTTCTCCATGCTAACCAGAATGTTGTATAGAAGGTTTATAAACACTTAATATATTGAAATCATAGCCTATCCTTGCTGGTCGTAAAAGTAAAAATATTAAAGCACGGGAGGTTGAGGATAAGAAGGACTATTGAAAGGCCCCCACTCTATCCTTGCCATTGTTGCGGAAACTAGAGCTAGAAGATAGGAGAGAAATAGAAGCAGAAGATTATCTTTCATATTAAGGAGCAGCTTTGTGGGGACTATTTGTAGTCATTTATTCAAGGAGAAAGTTACATTTAATTCCACACAACCAGCAAGATGCTGCTTCTGCTCATGCTGCCTCAAGTGCACACATGCAGGTTTATAATAATGTGTGAGCATAAAGGATTTAATCAGGAAGTTTCATGGACTTATACTCCAGATAGAATAGCTTCGAAAATTCTTAGTCTTAAAATGAAATACTTATGTGTAGGGGTAGAATCCTTATTCAAGATCCCATCACAGAGCAGCACACACTCGAAAACTCATAACAACTGTTCAAACATGTAATAATATATAAGCGAGAGGGGAATAATTGCTAAGAATACCATTATTAGATTAGAGAAACTCATAAATTACCTCACCGACGCTCATATTATCAAAATGGATGAGTACGTGAGGGACTTGACGTAGAAAAACAATATTTCACCTCCACTCATTTCCTCTCCACTGTGTTCCTACATAGATACTGCACTTTCTCATAACAGTTTTTCACTCCATAGGCTCACATTACCGAAAGTGTTATTTTGCTATAGGGATGAATCACGGGATTATACACACTTGACGTGCTAGTATTTGAAGGCCTACCTATTAGAATTTCGCTATGGACTTTTAAGGTGAAAAATATTCAGCATTTGCTGATGTTATACTACGGTGAAGTTATTGGATTATACATTCACGCATTTACTGATACACATTTGAGTAACGTTCACAAACGTTCGTTTATGATTGTATACTTGTATATTTTCAGATTTCAAAGTTAGCAAAAGTAATGAAGCTGAAAAAATCTTATCAAACCAAAAAGGATTCAAACGAAAGGAGAAACGAGCAACTACAGCAAAAATGATAATTTAGCTTCACATTTTCCAAACTGACAGTGTTGCAAAAACGGAGTTAATTCTAATAAACCAAACTAGGCACTTGCGAAAAGAGTGCGTTACAGAAAGCACGCAGCAAAATGCGATAAAATGAAATCTATGTGTATATTACATGTAGCTATAGCGAATTACTAGAAAGAAAGGGGGTCTAAATTCTGTCTAAAGCAGTCCGACCTATTTTTCACAGATAATTCATCATTCTTTTATTGTAGACAGATAGGAGCCAGTAGGCTTTTTCTGTATCTCGGTAATAGAAAATACATTGCACTGTATGGATTCGTACACTGTTATGCCATAAAGAGGCAGGATAAAAATATAAAGGAAGCCCTCGGTCTGATTTTATTATGACTCTTTTCCTCTAACTCAATTGTTGTTATCACAAAATAGGTTTATCTATCTCCTCAGCCAGATTCCTTCTCGCCAGCCTGTCCTTCATCGCTGGGCCTATAGATACTTCCAATATATATTTAAAGTATGATTTATATAAAATAGCTGAAATACGTACGTAAGTTGTAACACACAGTTTTGTATACAAAACATGGTACAACATATTCCGTTACACACACCAATAGCGTTACTTCGAAAATTGTTTTCTTTCGTGTGCGTAAAAACTCCTCACATGGTCTTTACATTACTTGTTCTACTTTACCCGGGCTATAAATATACATGCTCTACAGTTTCACGGACCATCATACTTAAGAGGATTCTTTAACTGATTGTGCTTGATGATGCTATTGGGAATTGAAATGTTATTTTTTCAATGCTGAATATACATTATAGACATTTGTAAATCGCATCTGCTGTACAAATTGTTTTTCGTACTATTTGCACACACAAATACAAAATATCAGCCCTTGCTTTGTCCAGTTCCAGAAGTTTCTAACACTACACCAAATTTTCTCTGCAGGTTGTTATGCATACTAAATATTGTTTTCCACAAAATAAAAATTAAATTAAAGCTAGTAGAAAAGCTTTGGTTGGAAACGGAAAGCGATATATTTCAATGACTAAACCAAATAAAATACAAAACAGGCTTCAGAAACAGTAATTGAAATAGTTTTACTTAGGGAAAAGTTTCTTCGAATTTACTGTACCGAAGAAGCAAAGACTAGTGTTAATGAGGTCCGACTAGAGACGGGGAAGGTGATTCTCCAAGCAGCAATAAAAACATGCAGATACGCGGACGTAATCCTTGAAAAACTTAGTGCGTACTTGAATCTAGGAATACAAGTGTGGCTTAGTAATATTTTCGAAAAAATACTTAAAAAGTTTATGGTAGAACGAGAAAATATTGATGCTCGTGGCAAAACTATCAATCATACGGAGGACATTGCGTGCTGTAAATCTTAAGTCAACATGAAATTGAAGAGGACGATAGAACAAGTTGGAAAATTTTAATATAGTTGTAAAAAAAATCTACCTTTTCTTACTCACTCCTTTCTATCTATAAACCTCTTTTTTACAACATGTCCAGCTCCCAATCAGAGCTGCTTCACTGAGTACGTATGTATTTACATGCCAGTCCATCTTCTTCACTTGGACACTTGCGTCTTCTCTCATATTCCGACTTTTTTCTTTTTGTATGAAGCGAAGGGGCTGAATATGTGCATATTTTGTACGAAAAAATAAAACCACAGGGGTCTCTCCACTTGTGGCTACAAACTGCTCTACGAGGTCCACTTACATTGAATACGAAATCATCAATCTTTTATAGAGAGAGGGACTTGATCCAATGTTTAGACGTCGATGCCAAAAGAAAAAAATAGCTTGCTTTTCTCTGGAGTGTTGTTCATAAAAAAAATTTATTTCCTATATAGACACAACCATTCGCTGCTGCTTTGAAAAATATTCGCCACAAACGAATCCAATATACGAAGCTTACTATAATGTTGATGCTCGAAAGCAAAAATCAAAAATGTATGATCAGCAAAAAACTCAGTAGTTCTATAGTATTATCGTATCTTACAAAAACCTTATTATACATAAAACCATTGATTTTCCATGTCACACTTGATCATTTCAAGACACATGTTCTTTGTGTATATTGTATGAACAACTTTTTTGAAAAAAATTGATCACAGCACAGTCATGGGATTCGAAGAATGTAAAAAAAGAAAGTTATTCAAGCTTTACTCATAAGGCAAACATGATGATGTTACAACAACACAACCACGTTTATTCAAAAATTCTTCTTTTTAAGGGAGGTTAGAAATTTATTACACAAATTGTATATTGCAACCACGAATCTGCGTCGTATATTTTCCAAAAAAATGTGTGTACAGATGTGTTCTTGATGATCACTGGCAATCATCGTTCGTAGAAATGATAATAGTCGTTCCTAAAAAAAATTACCAATTATGCTTACTCGATAAATTCCCCACGCTCCGTCTTCGTCAGAGAATTGTCAATGATTTTTAGTCCATTGTCAAAAGCAGGTCAAGCCGAATTCATCGGTTGTTAAATCAAACGATCTGACGGTCGTATTTAATTAATAATAAAGCACAAGATAAATATTAATTTACTATATGCAAAACTATTAAAATATAGTTATTATTAATGATTGATATTGCAAAACATATCCAACACATAGAAAATGTCATTAGATAAAGTATGTCCTAGGAGGCTAATGAATATAGATGGTGATTCCAAGGAGCGATATGGCGAATTAAAATGAAGAATGGCATCAAAATGTCATTTAAAAGATACCAACGTACAGAGTTCAAGCAAGACTCTACAGGTGAAGGTAGATAAACAAACTTGCTGATGGTGGATGAAGGAGGATTCGAGAGGAGAGAATGAAACGGAAAATAGACATTGACGGCACTACTTGTGATGAAGACTGATAAGGGCGTGAGAATCGGGCTATATTTTCAGAAAAGATTGTACACAATATAACTGGGTGTGAAGAAAATGCAATTTGTACTGCAACATATATATATAATATGTAGTAAAAAGGTATAATAGACTCGTCTACGTTTGTACATGTTTTACGGGTGCAGTCAATGGAAGGAGAACCGTTGCCTCGACAAAGTAACTTACGGAGTCAGTCAGTAGTATTAAATTATGGTCGTCAGACTTATTCTTGTAGCACACTAGTATATACTACACGCTCTTTTAGAATTACTACTACCGTGTGTATATGTGCATCCTGTATAGATAGAGATTCCTAACTGTCAAACGCCTCAAAAGACTTACAAATACATAATGAAGTTAATGTATTTGGATATTTTGATGGTACACGTCTATACATACATGTACACTTATAACCTTTTGCTATTGCTACTTTTAAGATAGATGTAAACTTTAGATATAGGGCTAATATACTTATAAAAGCTCTGATACGCTTTATAAAAAACAACATAGTGCTCATATACACTGATTTGTGCTGAGATTCTTACATACCATTGCATTTGTAACAAATGAATTGTACTGATACACTTTCAAAATTGTGCCAATACACATATAGTACTTCTCATACAATTTTCTTGCACACTGATAATATTTTGCCTTTTCTTTTTTGCAATGCCATCATTTTGCACCAGTGTATACAACTGTAGCCACTTATGTGTCCATGACTTGACAAAGAATCAACGGTTGTACGCACAGAAGAAAAAATGAACTTTGCAAGTAAAACGTCTTTATTTTGGTAGGTTCCATTTTGTTACGCCTGCCATTTCCATCCCTACACCGCTCTTACTCCGTGTCTTATTAAGTACTTGTCTTTCTAATACTTTCCATGAACCAAACTGACATGCTGGTTATATTACACTTGTATTTAGGATAATATTTTTGCAGTAGGGACTTTATTATCATTATCAAGTACCCAATGTGCAATAAAAATACTGTAAGATACGTGAATACATACCAATACAGATATAAGAACATTCTATAAAGATACATGGACACGTAAGGTATCTCTATTTCACTGTCACTGTTGTTCCTCTTGCTTATATGCTCCATTACTCTCAAGACTTCCATTATTGCTGTAAGTTCTATTATTGCAAACGGAGCATATCGAAAGATGACGAGCATGTAGTGTAATAAGAGAGTGGAATGAAAAAAAAATTTAATCAATGTTCACTTTCATACAGCATGTTTATAATATACTGGGACATGTTCAGTACGCAGATAATCATTCTTATGGTGTGGTGCAGTAACGCCGTGCAAGAATATCTCAATAATAAGGTCTGTATGAAATACCTATGTGTGGAGGAAGGTGCACTCAATACCGGAGACAGGCGTGAAGCTTTGATTATTTTTATGCTCATTCCTTCTATATACATCCCAATTCTCTAGTCTCTGACATTTACTACGGCTACATAATATCTGCTCCTTACATCTTAATGCACTAATTAGAAAGTTCATTTTTCTGACTCTTTTTACGACCCCCTGTCCATATTTCATTTCATTCCATAAACACAAAGAATTTTACACACTACTCCAACGCTTTAGTATCCATCATTAATAATGCTCTCAATAATAGAATTGCTCATTTCGTTTCAGCCTTGCTCTCTGCTCCGTATTTTAGAACTGCACGTGTTAAAGGGTTACTCACGTGCAATGGAAACCTCTACAGGAATTGTTAGTTTCATCTAGTAAAATTACACCTCTTTGCAAAACAATTGCATTGAAACTGCAACTGAAGGTGCCGTGATTACAGGATTACCAATCTGACCCCGAGTAATCCCCCACGTATGCTGTGTCTAATAAATAAAGTACAATAGGTAATAAGCTCGAACACATGTATAACGAACGGTGTCTCAAGAATACGATACTAATTGTCATAAATACAGGAGAAGGTTAATAAGAAAAATCTCTCCACGAGACCAGTCTCGGCATAATAGTAGTAAGCAGGGCAGTAGTAGTAATAATAAGAGAAAATAACAGTGTTGCTTCAACTAAATGGCAAAGTGTGTATTGGCTGTAATTTGTTATTATTTTTGTAATGGACTGTATATTGGATTGCAATGAACAGCAGTGCCAGAACTGTAATCGACTGTCCTATGTACACGCAATGGTCGTCTGTTCAACGTATGGATTAAATGGCGAATAGTAGATACAAGGTACAGAACTGAATGGAGTACACTGCAAGAGATAGAAATGAACGGTGCACAACGTACAGATTGGTATGTGCGGTGTACACTATACGGATTTTGGTGTACAACATACAGATGGAGAGTAATGCTATGCAATAATAATATATGCATTGAGATTTTGAGATTGCAATGAGTGACTACGAAAGATTGGAATATACGGTAGAGTACAAAGATTATTACGACAAACATATAGGTATATAAATCACATAGCTAAGGATTAAGCTCTAGTCAATCAGAACGACATGACACGGACCACCATCGTCACGTAGTATTTAAATCAAGTGAGACTTATGCTTGGAAAGTGGAAGAAACTTTGTGACTCAGAAAAAAGAGTTGTTATGGAAATGACAAAACTAATAGAAAAGTTTCTGGCTTGGAGCAAAGGAAATGAGTAGCTTGACTAAATCGAAGACCTATATTACACTCATAAGAGAAAGAAATTGAGACTACTAAAACATAACTAATGAATATACATAAGGAAATTCGAATGATCTGTGGAACAAAATGAATATTGTCATGTATAGAAGCTTGAATCACTTGAATGCAATAATAAAAAAAGAGCTTTAGCTTCTTAATAAGTATCATTGTGTCAAAATTCCCTTCGATTTCCCTTTTTATAAACCGTTGATATATGTAAGACTACTGATGAACCAAAGGGAAATATGATTTTCATTATAATATAAATCTGTTTCGCAATGCATGCATGGGTCTTCATATACAGGTAGATACTCCAGGTACTAGGTATTCCACATGTTCTTACTATACTTAGAGATACACATAAGGCATTAAGGCATGGTCTCTATATCTTGTCATGTAACCTTCATATAGACACTTCGTTAAAGTGTAATCGACTATACTGAATATAAAAGAGGAAATGTCACTTCAAAAAGCTTGATTTCTTCTGCTGTGCAAGTCCTATTTTTCCAAATAACTATACTTTCGATACAGTTTCATCAATTTCATTGAAAATATTACTGCTTAGACTACTTTAGCGTAAAACATGGTAAAACATGGTTTCCTATTTTAGTATGAAAACAGGCGTTTTACAATTTAGCATGAAAACAGATCTATTTTCCAAGCAAGGCTTTGTATTTTTAAGACTTGAAAACGTGAAACACTTGGAAGAAACTTTATTTTTCTTATACGCCCTTCTAATGGAGAATAGCTCAAGACAATCAAACGCGAAACTTCACATTTGGTATATTATTTATTTTCTTGATTCTATTCCTGAAACCTGTAACTATTGTTATTAAACACTGCACCCGGCTGCATCCTCTCCGGATTCTGAAGTAGCTGGATAACATCAACTACACAAACGCTGTATCACTGTTTGATTGCATACACGCACAAAACATTTGCCAACATCCTGTAAATTAAGCATCAACATATACGCTCCTTGACTGGCCATAAAATAGGAGTCTCACGTAAAGTCATAATACATGAGCAACCCATTAGTTTGACATGGCTATCCGATGGATAAGGTTGGGGCATGCATTTGTAACAATTGTATATATGAATTTCACTATAGTATATGTAGGTTCCCGTACGGAAAATTTATCTATGCAATACGATAGCAGCAACATCAACAACAAGAAGTTGAAGTGGCAGAGCAGCGGAACTTGTGAGAATATTCCTTCTTATTATTATTGGCAAGTGCAAGGTTTACCGTCCGTCCGAGAGCTGTGAACTGACGCTCGTAATATTCCAACATCATTATTAGGATTCCTTCTTACAACAAACTCAATACACTGTTCTATGCATTATTATAATTTTATACTAACATCTATAATAACGTAACTATATCAACTACAGTCATCAAAAGTTTGAATGCAAAGTCAAGTGACATATTCGCACATGTTTACCCTTCTTGCAATATTAGTAACAAACTAGCTCATGTGTTTCTTCAGCTGTTGTTGTTTCCTCTGCGACCGTAGAACGCTCGGTTCTTCCGTCACAAGTATATCCATACTTATGCCTGGGGGATTCATTCCTTCCCATCATAAAATATTAAACTTTTGCCCGCCTCCCGTTCTGCTCCCATTATTATTATCATTATGATTAGCATTCCTTGTGCTTGCATATGCCACACGTCAGTATTAGAATGAGCCGTTTCATCTTCCGAGGAGCAACGACAAGGAATGAAAAGGTCAAATATTTTAACAAAAACACCATTAATACGGAGTGCTGGAAAAATCGAATTTTTCGAATATACAGAAATGTTTGTGTGACACTATATATTTTTCAAATAAATTACATACACCAATACTCAAAACCCGGTATTCAACGAGGTTATTCATTTGGGGAGGAAAATACGCGAGTAGTTAAAAGACCAGACAATGACTGCAAGTGCGGAAAAGAAATATAATCTGGAATCCAAATATGATCCTTCAGAGACGGTGTAAAGTACAGTGTGATAATTGAGCAGAGCTTCTGGAAGAAAAAAAATACAGTCGGAGGCCGTTTGAATGAGAAAAGCCTATAGAGTGCCTCCTCTCATCAGCATTTATTGCCGGTGATTTCACTAATGCCTCACATGGCTAAATTCGACTATTTTGGTATCAAAAACTACTGTACGATCTTCTGGTTCCTGTTCCCAATAAATCACTGTCCCTCAATTCATCCCTACTTTGCTTTACTGTAATGAGAACTGCAGTAGCCGGAATGTTCTAAAGCCTTTCCAATAGGTTATACACAGTGGAGTAGCATGCTAAGGCTTGTGCAGCAGCAAACACAGTGGGAATCAAATTTATTCACAATTTATTCAGCAATGGCCTATTCGAATATGGTGAGTGGTGCATATAAATACAAAGAGATGTAGGACTCCCTGTAAATGTCCCATTTGAATCAATAGCTGGAGTATTATAATCCGAGAAAATGTTGTAACTTTCAACAACTTTGCTACTTTTAAATCACTTTGATTTAAAAGCTCCTGTCACAAACGGCTGTTTTCCCTAGCACTCCCTGACATTACTTCCATACCTACAAATACTTCTATTTACCTACATAATTTATAAAAATGTATACATGCCAGTCCTACACAAGCCCAGATTCTCCTTGTTTTTGAGGTTTGCCCATAATCTAACAAAACCATTTCCATTCCCAACCTTTGATTTTCATCCATGAAAATATTTCCTTTTTGTAACTTTCCCGGAGTTTTTACTTCCCTTCTTTCAAAGCTTTCAAGTCACAGAGACACATCGGGAACATTGTCCTCTACTTTTTCCTTGCATATGGGCAAGCCACATATATGTATGCTTATAGAAATACGTACGTATACATGCCTGCCGGCTTCAATAAAGTAAACGTATATATGGCTCACATTTACTTTCAATGATGCAGAAGCCTACGGAAATAAAAGCTCCAATCAAACCTGCTACTGTGTCAGTACCCTAGAACCACATACTTTAACCACAAAGAGCAAAACGACAACTTTTTAACCTCAGCATGGTTCAATTGATCTCGGCTACACATTTTCTTTTATTGCTCCAGTCAACTCACTTCACGCCGTCGTTTCTGTTTTTCTTGACGAATGTGATGCGGTAATTTTATAATAAGCCGAAAAACTTTCATATGTAATGATATATCAAATTTTAACAGGTAACCCACATGAACTTAAAACTTGACTCTAGACATCTGAAAAGCACAAGAAGAACTTATAATCTGGAAGCCCAGACGATCTCAAAAGCTACGCTACAATCAACAGGATCTTAACAACAGCAACAACAAAAGAACTCAAGAGCTACAATTAATATGCACTAAACAGCTACAACCCAGAGTGTCTCCACAGCAGCTACAGCTGCTTACATGAAAATCTCAACAGCTTCAAACCAGAAGAGTTAAACAGAAAAACCCGAGAAGTTTATTACAAGAACAACATGCAATGATTAAATGCGTGAACATCATTGCGAAGTGTGGTTAGACAGTTAAAACGCCATTTCGTAAGTCATGCCAGGGACAGGAGCTAAAAAGGCAAAAACTCCAGAGGAAAAAAAGCAAAATATGTGCTTCATTCGCGGTGAAATGTTTAAAACGAAAATAGTTATCGCACAGGCTCTTATATGGTGCGCAGATATTTACTCAAGAAAATCTGTAGTTTGAGGAGACTTACAAACAACTATCAAGAGCTGAGGATACTTACAAGGGAAAAAAATAAGTAAGGAGATTTTAAGACGATCATACAAGGACATACAGGGAAATGTTCGAATATAAATATTACAGGGAAGTCAGTAGAAGAACAAAGCGGTTATAGTCGTTCCTGACCCATACGATGCTTGAGCACTCACGGGATATTATGCATTTCTATATGGTCTTTAATATATATGCAACCAGGGAACTGTTGTTGTTAGCCAGAGCAGAAGTTGTGGGAGACCTGTTCCGGACAGGGGCTATTAATTTATAGTAATCTTGAAAGAAATGGCTACTCATATCCTGTGTGCAACATATCCCTTGAGCAACCACTTTATCTGGAATGAAGTACTTCCAAAAGGAGGTTACTTGTTGTCCTCATAGCTCAACTCACTACACAAACAGATTTACTTTAAAAGGTACGAGAAAAACGAAATCGTTCAGCTAGTAACCTATGGCCCATTATCCTCCTGTTGGCTCTTCTCCTCACTTCCTCCAACATTTTTCTACCGGCACACTATTTTTATACCTACATACAAGTGAATGAAGCAGAGGTCCGCATCACATGTAACAACTCCCGATATTTTCTGGCTACAGTGCTGTACTTTCGTTTCTAATAGATACAATGTATTTTGCCAGAGATTACCTTGCAAAATTGTTCTCTTCTGGAGGCCCAACATATCATTTCTACAAGACTAGATACTAAGGAATCTCGTCTCCAGAATGTTCTTGCACACAATCTTCTTATACAAGCTATACTTGAAGCGGACTTGATGTCGAGAATCGAAACATGGAACAGTGCATTTTATACAGAATCTTTTCAGATTCAATTGTACACAAAACCTACGTAAAGCGGAGTATATATTACACGGAATCCTGCAACAGTGAAACTTATAAAGGATCGTGCAGTGTTGAATTTTATGTAGATACTTGCAATAGTGAATTGTTTATAGCAGGGCAATTGCTGATTTGATATAAAAACCTACAAGATTAGACAGTATACAAGAACTTCAAGATCTTACAGCAGAGGATCATATAGAGCGGAGAAACTTATCCGCTTCTTCCCTTCCCTCCTGCCAACTGCCGGGCTATTAACTGTCCAACTGACGACAGCACACATGGATTCACAAAGAACGGATACACGGCATGAGAACCACAATTGGCAATTACTACCTGCGGCAATTATTCTCCCGTTTACACCATAGTAGTCGTAATCAAGCCCCGCTTATTCAACCGTACTTGGTTGACTACTACGACAACGAAGTTATGTACAGACAATACCATCACACTCACACGGATCTTAGCCCAAAGCATTTAAAATGTAATGCAAGTAAGTCGAAGTTTATGTTTACCTCTGTATGGTAATTGTGAAAACCTGCATCCATTTGCGTGCGGATGTTTGAGTGAATAAAGCAGTTTGTGTGTTTGGCAGTAGTCGAGCACAGTTCTTATCGCGATGATACATAATCAACAAACACATCAGCCTGCTACATAAACATTCCAGAACAGCAAGAGTCAACTTGATTTCAAGTACAATTTCTCTCGGAGAATTATATGCACGTAAGCTGACTGTGCATGACAGTCCGCACGCTCATATTACACAACTCATCGACATTCAAGAAAATATAGCGAAAGTAATGCCAAAACAAAGTAGTCACAGTATAGTTAGTTCACGCATTGTCAGTAGAATTTTTTAAATTCCAACACTGACAAAAACGCTTTCCCGTTTAGTAACAAAAACTAACCTCTCCCAAATGCATTCCTTCGTGCCATCAGAGTCATGTCAGATTGAGAATGGCGTAATTAATGTAGCTGACAACAAATTAGTCCCAATTCATTCTGCACGGTAGGAAATTATTAATTTCTGCATCATGCCATACAGTTTTCTATAAGTGAATTTAAATATTACAAACTTATAGGTACAACCCATTCACGTTATAAGAACGGCATATTTCAGTAAAAAAACAGTGCCCAAAAACGATTGAAAACCATCTGATTAGGTGTATACACATATCATAATTTAATGCACTACATGAGCACGAATAAAAGCAGGATTCACTCTAGCCTTACTGCGGACGTTCAAGCCATTCACGGAATCAGTCGCCTAAAAGAGAATCAGAAGTGCGTACAAAAACAATCCCTCATTTGTCTCAAGCAATTCAAGGACTTGTCAGGCACAGGGAAATAAATCAATCGAGATAGTATAGAGTAAACAAAAATGTTTGCGTTACCATTCCGTCCCATGTAATTCACGGGTGGAGCTGAACATCTTTTTTATGTAAACTCTACAGTATGTATACTCAACGTATTCAGTTTAGAAGAATGATTTCTACGAACTTGAATTTATTTATCGGATCTCTTATGTACATACAAGCTTTTGTCCATCCATGTAATGTATCTAAAATGTGTTATTTGTTGTTACGAAATGCAAACTGTTGTCATCGTTTAATCGAAAATGTGCCTGTTGTTTTTAACCGGAATTTGAGTGTTGTTTATGTAATTTCAAATGTGACTGTTGTCGTGTATCCGAAATGTAACCGTTGTCAAATATGTTAGTTTTCTGTATAATCTATAAACTTTCGAGTTGGTTCGTATCTAAAATGAGTTGTCTTTTTGCAAATCCATAGTAATAATACTTATAAGATGACGGGACATACTATGTACAAAGGGCGTATAGAATTTCTGATGAACAAGGGTAATGATGGTAGAGACGGATTTAAAGCAATTCCATAACAGTCGTCTTTGCATGTGTTCGCTCCATAATACTACGGTACTCTTTTTTGGTCATTCTACATAGCATAGTTTTATCATTTGGATGGTGTGGAAGACAGTTGAAAGGAAGACGAAAAAGAAGAGTGTGGAGAAGAAAAGAGGAAGAGTGAGGACCTACACGATATGGGAAAAACACCTGTTGCAAATAAACCTAAAAGAATTTCCATCATTCCTCCCGTTCTACTCTGACTCGACAAATGTCTACTTATACTTTATAGCCCAGCTCCTTCCTCGCCATTACAGCCATTATCTGTAATCTGGGATAACTCAAGTATTACTGTCTTCTCTGCGCTGCGTTACCTCATCATGTAGTACCATGGGTTGAGGGCATTGAAGTTGTCGTGTCGTGGGTTGCAAATATCCACAAAACTGCACTGTTTTATAAAGAAGATACGGTATTAAGTATAAGGGTATAGAACTTGTCTTTCCTCCGTACCTTCCAGCAGTGTACGCTCTTTGTGTAAACTAGCATTCTTGTAAATGTAGATACAGATAATATACCTATGGATTCATTCCTTATTCTGATACTTACAACAGCAGTTGTATCATAGCCCCAACCACTGCAATTTAACTTGATGGTTGGTACATTCGTCGTATTTTTTTTCTTTCTCAACGTCACATCTCAATAAGGTATTGTGCAGGAGGAGAATTGTATCATCATGAGGAGAAGGACCAGCTGATATCTTCATACAACGGTAGTAGTTTCTCCTGTACTTCTCAAGTCTTCTATATGTTTTCATTTCGCTTATTATTATTATTGCGATCATCAAATTCATCGTTTGTCATGTTCGTACAGTGTTCAATCTGCTACTGTTGCTTTTATGAGCATTTTGGTATCTTGTAACTTACTCAGTCTCGTTACAGATCCACCGCCTGGTAATAGATACTCACGCACCTTGTTCTGTTGTTGTTGTCATTCTAATTGAACGTAGAGTACAGTAAAACGTGAGTACTATTATTGAAATGACGTACATATTATCTTCATAATATACATACAACTTCTTAACGTGAACAAGAGCAGGATACTATGAACTCGTATTTCATAAAATGATTCGCTTCCTTGCTCCATTAGAAGTTTCTCACAATTTAATTTAAATATATACAGCAACGTTGCTAAATCTAGTATACGGATATAATCATACTATCCATCAAAACAGAATCTAATATTACCCAGTATTAATTAACTAGACATAATTAAACAAAACGTGGAATTCTACCAAAGTGGATAGCATTTAATCCTGCGGTTAAACATGAAAATTAATATTGGACAGCTAGATATTGAATAAATCCGAAGTTTATAACTCTCAAAATTAGACTCAATAAAAACTCACTGCAGAACTAATGCGAAATTAAATCAGTATATAATAAATAAGTTAATAATAAATCATTTTATCTAACGCAGTACTGCCTAAGTCTGAGTTCCTCCGAGACTGGAGTTAAATAAAGAAGAGCCTGTTGGAAATTGAAACAGTAAAAGTAATTAATGTATATATCTATATACCCAAGCATTAAATGAAAAACAGACGAAGGAATATACTGAGTTGATGTATAGCAGTAAAACATTGAGAGCACCAAATAGTTGAAAATTTCCAGACCAAATCAAAGAGTTAGGAAAATTCACGAGAAATGCCGTCTAAGCGAAGAATATTGGTACATAGTGAAGCATTCAGTAGGAAATGAACCTTTTATACAGTTCCTTTGATAAAGTAACGACATTACCTACATTTTAGTCTCCCTCTCCCATGTCTACCTTCCCTGTACCACACACAGACAATTTAATACGATAAAACTACTGAGAATAAACTTGTCTCTGTGCACAACTATCTGTATGTTATTCTAGCACAACCGAAACTTGCGTGCAAGTAAGGAAAAGCTATACAGATCGAAACCATAAAGGAACTCGTCTAATATAAAGAGTTGTACATTGACGAAATTGTGATGACTGCCAGGAATGTTTGTGTATCTATAGATAGTACCATCACCTGAAAATGGCAACGTTCTCAACGGATTATTCCCATGCTGAGTGACGTTGATCAAATTAAAGAAAATTGATCAAACTTGTACGAGGGCTGGGGGCTCCAACGAGTACCTCACAGATAACAACTTGAGTCAATTTATGTAGCCCTGTCTCCCAAACAACTGGAGCTATATATCGTATCATATGATTGTACGTATGTAGACGTAAGCGCTCATCCAATATGTGAGTGCCACCTTTTTTACAGAGTGGAAGTATACGTATGTATAACTTTTACCTAAACTACATATTGTCAAACATATGTACCTATACATTATTACATCGTTTTTCTTACATTCTACAAATTTGGCAAATTTATCCAAGTACCTTCACAGTACTACATCATCATCATGAAAAAGGTTCGCAGGGCTATTGTCATATTTTCTTGAACCCAACAGCGCACCTTTTAGCCCAAATGCAAACGCCGTTTCTTATACATTCAAGAGTAAAATAAGCGATACACCTGACACGTTATTCCCTGTACCTGAATGAATGTCAATGCTTCTCAGAGATCCAGAGAGAAGAGCAACAGAGAACATAGTAGCAGTATGCAAATAGTTGCTATATGTTACATCCATTTACTTAATACAGCCTTGCAGTACATGTACGACCTACACATTCTAATATATATATAACACCCAACAAATCTTAGCTGCAATGGAATACCGTATCTATATATAAGTGAAAGCAAAAGTTGGTGTGCATATATGACATAACTATATTAATACCGACGTATTCTACACTCAAGTGGCAAGACCTTATACTTTTTGTATACCCGACTAGGGAGACTTAGAGATGTAATGTAATAGGAAAAATCGCCTGTCGGTCCCACCACTTACACTAGGATACCTTGATGCAATTTTGCTTGACAGCAACTTTTTCATTTTAATCCAACTAAATTATTGTAATTGCCACGTCGGCGGTGTTTGGTAACTTATTTTTTGTCGATAAAAGCTAGTTTTTTTAGATGCTAACCCCGTCGATTTGTTCAAATCTACTTGTACCTTAATCTAAGTAAGTAGGCATCTTCTCCTTCTCCCTGTAGCCACAATCTCATCTATAAACTTCTTTACCATCGCCTGTCTTCTTCGTGTCTACAATGTACTTCTGGCTATGTGAGTAATATATCTATAATTCCGGCCCGATGAACCAAGATTTACATCGTCGCCTCTTTTATGCCCTCCAATCCTACTACGGACGCAGGTATAATAAAGCAGAAAAATTCGTTATGATTACAATATATAAAGTTCTGAAGACTCTCTCCAAAAACTCTGCTTCTGGTTTTAAATTTAAGGCCACTTTTTGGTATCTTCCAACGTAGTAGAACAAGACTCTGCAGGTAATTGCACTGCTCGTAAAGAACTTAACCTGACAATCGTAACTATTATAGAGTACTCATGATTTGATTAACAAAATCGCTAAAAAGATTTTTTTCGTAGGTGAGAATTTACAGAATTCGTAGCCTATTTCATTGGTGTAAGCCGAATTAAAAATTTAATATTTCGTTTTACAACCAAAGTGATGGTTCAGCACTTACTTACAAAATGTAATTTTATTATTGTCATTCAATTTCGTTATGCTTACAAAATATTAGATTTGAGGAGATTACATTTCCATATTTGAACCTTCTTGTGCAATAACAAGAAACAGAATGAATCTCCTGCAATAATATGAAACAGAGTAAGTCGAATCTTCTGCAAGAACAAGTATGTATGATATCTTCTGCAATACGAGACAGTATATGTTGGATATTCTGCAATAGAATAAAACTACAAACTAAATGATACAAGATCCAACAGTTTTAGAAGATTGCTTCGTTGATGATGCACACTTCCGAATGAGATTTTATCAATCCATTTATTGCATAGCTTAGTAAAAATGGATGTAATTGACTGTATATGTTGAGAGAGCTCTCGTGAAATTGGGCTCAGGTCTAAAACATTCCAAGAGAAAAAAGGGATATGCATGTATATATCATCTGTATCCAAATTAGTAAAGAAAAAAGCAAAAGAGGTGAAGGAGCAGAAGAAGAGAACAACTGTATTAATTGCTGTTGGAACAAGTTGCGTGAGAAAATGGAAAATTGCACTAGATTCCTAAAAGCTGCATTTAGACTATTATATATACGTACAGATACAACCAGAGTAATAACGAGAGAGGGAATGAAAATTGGAACATTCACTGGTGGATCTCTCTTCCATAGTGTGTCGTTCTATTAGTTGTTTACTTAATACTAGAGTTGTTAACGTTTTAAATATATTTGTTCATTATAGCTATACCTGCTTCTACGTTCCTTATACCTGCAGAAGTTAATGAACGTATGTGTTGACAAGATTAATGTAGATAGTTCGGCTTTTACGCATGTAAGTAAACAATATTTCTTGCAGTGTATCTGTATATGCACACAATTATATGATAATATACACTTTATGTAAAGTACATGACACACTGTAAATACTCATGTGTATCCTATACATGCATACATGTGCACAATGGATAATATACACACAACACACATTGGTATGCACACATACAGCATGAATAATAATGTCATAGAAAGTATACATTTATTACCATATTATCCAGATAAGGATTCACATGTAAAGCATGTATAATCATAGATACAAATCTTTTAAAGAGAATGTCTACTGTCTAGATTTAGGTTTGAATTTATACGTATAAGTAAACTATAATCTCTGTACCGATGAGCCTTGAGCACAATATTCCTTTAAGTATAGGATGGAAAGAAACGGTTACCTCCTGGTAGGATAATAGAACAAAGCGCGGGGGGGAATATAAAAAATACATTTAAAACACTCTCATTGTTTGTTGCCAATGAGAGGAAGAGCTTTTCAAGTTAGCATGCAGCAACCTGGCAAATCCAAGTACCAACAAACCTTGTAGTACATAGATGCACTTAATATTGTATTAGGATACCCTGCACTTATACTGGAAGTCACTATATTTTTGCAGTTTCACCAACGAAATTACATATATGTACAGATACAAATGCATTATCATGCATGTAGCTTGTAGCTGCAGTATGTCTACCATAGTATAGTCTTTCATTGTTGCCTGCACAACGGACGACATATTTACACAGCCTATTATAGAGAATTTCCAACCTTAGACTAATAGGAGAAAGAGATGCAGAGAATGTCTCTCCATTCAATTTGTGTACCCACTCAACTTTAATCTCTCATGTTTTCTTTACCAGGTTATAAGAAACATAGAGTGATTATTCCTTGCAAAAAAAAGTTTTGTTTACTATAAGTATATTTAGGCACAAAATATAATTATAGTGTTCTCACAAATCCCATCGTACTTTTTCTAAAGTTTCCTAAATTTTGAAAATTAACACAAATCATCCTAATTGTCAACATTACTTCCTAACAAAAATACACTGGAAGTACGAAGGCCGAACCGGAGGCAGTACCGAGTAGTGATTTGAATTGTAAATCTTGTCTAGTCTACCAAGTCTACCGTCTCATTTCTTGTTATTGTTGTAGGTATATGTTTGCACCGACGTTGCTATCCAATAAACGAAATGTACTTTTTAGACAAGTCCAACATAAACAGATACATGTACCCTTCAGTAACTCTAGAAGTAACAAGCTACTGCAGCTACAACATGCACTTCGTATGCAAATTACACCTTCATTAGTATGACCAAACCGACATGAATGCTTAGACTCTATTCACAACATTTATACAGTTACACCTAATGCTTTATAGTGCTTGACAAAATCCTCGATTGTCACATTCATTAACTGTCTAAAGAGGATCATCTGTTCCGAGAATCAGATCAAAAGCTTTTACACCCCTAATACTGTTAATACTGTCGAGGGCCTTTTAATTAGCTTGTAGTAAAATCTGTTATATAGAGTCGCTAACCCTTACGTGTCGTTCTTGGAATGCAAAAATGCAACAGACCGAAATAATTTTAAGAATTGAGCACAGTCCAATACTCACGTTGCAAATTAGCGAAGAAATTCTCTTTAAAGGTTTGGATTAGTTCTACAACCCTAAACCCTAATATTCCTAAATTCAATCATCCAATAAGTAATTTATCCACTCAGTACATAATTTATTAACACAACGTTTCGGGCAACTGCTTATTACTTCCCATTATTCAAAAGAAAATTAAACTATGACCAAAATAAAGTGAAAAACATCTTAATTTTTGCAAGAAGTTGATAATTTTTGTTAGGACTACGACGATAACTATTATTTAATTATTAGTTTTTAACTTCATTAGTGTTGTCGCCCGGTGTAACAAAAATAACTTCTTACTTGACCGGAATCGACTCAACAAAAATGCAGTATAAACATGAGGTCCTCTTCATTATAAAATAAAATTTTACAGTCACACCGTACTGATATGCCAATAACCGCAAAACTCGAGTTTATTGTTTAGTTTCTCCGTTATTTTTGTCTCCAGCTCCCGCGAAATATCAAATTAACATTTTTATCACTTCAATTCCTTGGGTTTTTTGTTTTTTCGGAATAAATAAAAATTGAAACCAGGAGCAAACGCTTAAAGTAAGAGCTGACAATCGTCAGAATCAGAATTTTACAAACAAACTAGTTAGGTAAGTGTAGTAGGGGTCAGTAAGGTAAGGTGTTAGTGCCATAGACTTTAGTACTAATAAACGATTCATCCCATCACACCATTTATTTTTGCTTCATTAATTGTGTATACACAAGCAAAATTTACATTAAAAATAATTAAACTTGTAATAATATATAATTATTATTGTAATCTTCATAAGCGTGATTTAATACGCGCGAATTATTAGAAGCTTAAGAAATTCAATGAAACTGTCTGAGGGTTCATGGGAGTAATAATGCTAAAATCAAGCTAGATAATAATTACTTTAGACATAAGATTTCCTGTCTGTCGACGGTAAATACTTCCACATGAAACATAATGATGGATCTAGTATACAGAGAGAGAGAGAGAGAACAATAAGAAACATTTCCTTTTATTACCTCATTCATCATCGATGCACATGCCAAAAAACCAGTGCAACTCTCGTCAGGAAATTTGCCAGGCAGCAACGGAACAACAGATGTATATGCACATAAATATAAAAGACTGCTGATAGAATACAGAGAAGATAAAAAACAATAGGGAAAACACACACACGGTATATAATTGGCACGGCTTGAAAAATTGTCTTGTAGGAAATGATCAACTAAGAACTTGTTGTATCCTCTCACTTAAGACAAACTCCATAACTGTTCTAACAGTATTACAGATAATCATGTACACTCCACAGAATAAAAGCTGGACAGTATAGTCCGTGTACTAATAAACTAGGTACACTAAATACACGTAGTATATAGTTGTTGTATTATACTTGATAGAGAAACGTCAGAGAAACCAAGGAATTACAAAGCACAATAATGTATTAGAGTGTCATACGCAGTGTAATCACTCATCCTACTGTAACATGATTACAGGACTTAGTGTTCATATAAAAGGGATACAACAGCCTCCCGAACCTATGGATCTGCACACATGTTGTCCTTTATATTACAGTGCAGTTCCTCTATTTCTTCTTCAACGAAATGCACTACTACAGTTCGACTTTGGAGTTGCCTACTTTTATTATGTGAGTATAACTGACGGCACGAGGGATCCGACTAATTCCACGCTAATGACACCTAATGACCGAAGGCTGGGAAAACAAACTTTATCAGTTTCTTGAGTTGTGAAATCAGCTGAGAGAGGAGTAACATTGTCATACGAAACCAAAACAATATTTTTATAACTGCTCCACTAGGATATACCAGTACTTGTACACACTACATCTAATAATGCATTTGCAGTTAGCTAAATACACACCGGCACTAGTGTCAATGTACACATACGTATGTATACACGATGTTTCTTACATCCAGTAGGAAGCATCGGTGCTTACGTAAATACAGAAACTGTTCGTTGTTGTTTGTTGTTGTATTCACAGAAAAATCACAAAGTTTGAAATGCTGATCCACACTTGAGACTGTACAACTCATCGTAATGTTGTTTGGGACTAGCCACGTTCAAGACAACTGCAACTGTACTAAGCAGTAGCTGCCGTTCAGAGAACAAAAACCTTCAAAAGTATGATCAAAACTCATTCTCGTTTCACCCTTCTCAACAATCATGTTTTGTGTTGAATTGAAATCAAGATAATATTATTATTCTTGCTAATTTTCTAATGTGTTAATTTGCTCGCAAAAAATTGTGATGGTGGCTAAGCACAACGTGGTGGAGTAGTAATGACTCTGAATTGAATTTTCATCAACGCATACCACCACGGTTGCCTCATCAAGATAAAGATGTAAAGCAGAAATGTAGAAAATTATTCACGACCACACAAATATCGACGATGAGATGGTAAATTTACACATGGTACTTTCATGTCGATTCACTGCCAGTTGTCTGCTTGCAATGTCTGTATCTATATATAAATTTACGTTCCTTGAACATGGTGATGGGGAACCCTTTACTTAAGAGACGAACGGTCTTAAACAAAATGTATAATGCTTTAGCTCAAACCCATTCAACTTTCAAACATGACTTACTTGTTGCTATAACGACTCTTATTCAATTGCCTAGGTTGATTTTGAAGAGAGAAAATAAAGAATTTACATCAGAACTACTTGTGTGCATATAACTGTTGTTTGCGGAATTTTATTTCATTTTGCACTTGGTTGCATCCATTCCTATTGTTTCCCTCCATTCTTCTACCAGCATGTCCTTTGCTTTGGGAAAAATACAGTGAACAATGAAATTGTTCCAACATTTTATTCCGCTGAATTTTATTTGTGAAGAAGGTAAGAAAAAAGGAATCGTACAGAGGGAGGTCGAGATAATAAAAAGAGGTCCCTATACAATTACAATACACTCAACCATACTACATACCGTTTCTCACGTCGGTCAGTTTCCATGAATTCAAGTTATTATTTATCTTTTCCATTTACTGTTTCAATGTATGGAGCGATACAGTACAAGTAAAGTAACCTTCCATTCTTAACTCGTTTAACTCTTTTTACAGGATGTTCACACTGTTACATAAGGATTCAAAAATTCAGAACAGAGGAAACTGCTTACTTCCATAACTACTACAACATGATCAACAGTAGGTCAGTCAGCGTTAAATTTTCAAGATAAAGGTTACGTTTTTTAACAAATCACACGGCGTGACTTACAAGCGTATAGTCAGTATTTCTACTACACATGCAGTTATAACTTGTTTGAACGTTCATGATACAACTACCTTTAAGTTCATGCTCATTTTATTTTTGGCATGTAAAATGCGTACAGTAACGTCATAGTATACGTAATTATACTGTGTAAACTACATACAGATGTCTACGATTACAATTTTTTATTTTAAAAAATTATCATTTTCACACCTGTTCATCATGAACATCGTTACATGAATCAAGGTGTGCAAATTTAAATTGATTGCACACACTTATGTGTAGATCTTTGCAGAACTTGATCAGTCAACGCTCCACTGCGTTTCCCACAATGCATATCTGCGCCTAAAATTACATTGTATGAGTATGACAAATCCAATGTAAAAAATGAAAATGCTCACCACTTTTACGTACCCAACTTTATTAACAAGCAGTAATAGTATTATGTCTACTCTATGTGTATAATTACGGATATTATAAGTGTATTAGGTATTTATGTAATGCATATATCTAATTTAGTTATCTTATAAGTGCATGCATGTCTAGTATAACATACGATTTGGTAGTAGAGCAGCCAAAACATAGCTAATGAGCTTTCAACTTGTACAAACAGTGATAAAAAAAATTGGAGCAAAAATAAAACTGATTGTAAGCATAAAACAAGGTCATAAAAGGTGTCAGGAAAGAAAAGATATAAAAAGGAGGCGAAATGAACTGGAGAAGAAGGAAGGATCACTTAATGTCAGATTGAAATGAAAATGATACACTATGGCGGAACTGTCAGAAGTTAAGAAAGATGAGCAGCAAAGACAAAGTCACGTTGATGAGGTAAATGGTGAAATAATCCATAGTAAAGTCTATCCGCTCCAATCCGTCTCCCTTCCTTGCCATTTTTCCCACTATATATTACACTGTCGTCCTCACTGACTTGCCTTGTTTCTCCAGCGTAAACCTTAGTGTTAACCCTGCATCAGATACAGGTCCGTGTGAATTTTGCGCATTACAGTGTAAATATACCTCTACATCATGTCTTCTGTAGTGTAAATCCTATAAAATGACACATTAAAGCAGAAAAGACAAAAAACAAACCAAGGAAAAATAGGAGCTGGGAAAAGAATTTTCCTCCTCTATAATATGAAATATCGTGTCTTATAACTATACAGAGGCCTGAAGATAAAACGTGTTTCCTTCCGTAAATCAACATGCGTTCAGAAACGAGAAGTTTCCCGTGAATTTTCAGCTCTCCACACAGTTAAAATATCCATGTGCCGTACAGCTGTATATTAATAAGAAAACGACCTAGGGGCTGGAGGGAAAACAGGTCGTTTTACATAGAGCTCACAGCTTATACGCGGCTTCTGGCCAAAGCCTGTTTTGCCTATGGAAAATCCTCCTGCCTTAGTCGCGTATATTCTCAGAGTATTCTTTGTCATATACGCACTTTTCCTATAAGCCGCGGTTATTCATTAAAATATGCATAGTATGGGTATACAAATCTGCGGTATACATGACTATCCCGACGTAAAACAAACAAATGCGCATTGATTTGAATGCAACTTTTCCAAAAGTCAACATTTTCTCTTTTGAAGAAACTCCAGTGAAAGTATGTTGGTTTAATACAACATAACCATGTAAATGCGACATGCAATACAAAACACAAAAATAGCATATATGTATATGAAATCGGGAAAACTCAGTCATCGAATTTTGTGCAGAGGCAGATAGTGTCTTTTGTCCAGATCTCTATACCTACCAATCCAGAATACAGTAAAGTCAATACACACAAAATTCAACTCGACGAGAGGAGTATGAAGCTGTTGTCTCATCGTACCAGAACGTACGCACGCACAGCCCTGAAGAGCATCTAAATGGATAGACAGCCAGCCGTCACACAAAACCAGAGCTTCAATGAGGATGAAACCACCGATAAAATAATAAATACTAGACTACATAGACATGGACTGTCTGATACTTTTTGAAGTTGTACACACGTTCACTCAACTGCATTTCGATTAAAACCATGACAATTCGAGGCGTTTAGCATAAGATGGTTTTTTAATTTTCAACATGAAATTATTTTTCTCAAAAACATTAAAAAATAATTCCAACTACGACAGTCTATGCATTTCAATTTCAATACATGGCAGTTCTGCATTCTCAATATGCGACTGTTGCTGAGTTTCTAACTTTTAAACAAGATGTGAATAGAGGTGGTCGCCGGAAAAGTTCTCTCCGATAAGCTTTGGAGTTAATGACTGAAATTTCAAATCACTAACAGCTTTGAATTTTCAACACACGAACATATTCTATGAATTTTGAACATAGAGTTATTACAATTCAAAAATAGGAAAATTCTGTATTTCCAATATTAAACAGTTCTTGCACTTCTAACTAACCGAAGTTTCTTTATTTAAAAATTACAGAAGTTTCTGCATTTGAAGCTGTCTATATTTTGCAAATAATAGTAATTCCAGATTTATTAATGTGGCTTCATTTGCACTATTATTAGTCTTCACAGGGCACATCATATAGTTGAATCGATTGAATCCAAGAATACTTGAGCAGTCTTAAGTCATCTTTTATTGCATATGGGTAAATGTTTATATGGAGGAGCGTCAAAATCTTGAATAATCCCACGTGAATAACCGAAGGAGCAACTTTGTGCGACTGAAGAGAACAACTCTGGTATACAAAGGACGGGGAAGATAAATGCAACACATTTGATCTTGCAGCCAGAAGAGTGAAGCCATTGAAGAGGAAACAGGAATACTCAGACCGCATATTCAATCAAATCTATTTCCACTTGTGAGTTTTGTGTTGAGCAAGCCATTCACAGAGTATCATGAGACACTTGAGCTTCCCTCATTCATATATTCTCCCGGGTGATTTTTCCTTCAACCTAATCATTCTCCTTTGCCTCTCTGCACGTAATGCAGTTACTTGAATATATTTGTGCAACATGGATTGATCATTGATCATATAGTAAATGATGTTACTCAATATATGTATGTAAGCATGTATTATGAAACCTCACTATGTAATAATGCTCTATACCGTCGGTGAAGGATCACCGAAGTAAACTTCATCTTCCAGTAGTGACGAAATGTACCAAAATCCGCTTTGCACTAATTGCATGACGTACCAAATCCAAAAAAAAATACTATGAACAGATGTGATACTTTATAATTTTAGAGGTATTTGCCTACACATGCTTGCACGTTCAACCACTATCGGAATATGTAGTTGGTACTTTATGATCCTCCCTCCGACGATATGTGTATGCAAAATCCACAAACACTTCTTTTTCTAGAAAGCATCCGGGCCATACAAAAGAACATGTGATTTACAGTGAATAAGAAGAAGAGAGAAGTGGGAAAACGGGAGAGGGAAATGTATTCAAGTATTATATAAATCAATGCACCAAAAGGGAACCAGCAGTTTTTTTTTGCAACAGCACACAGACACTGGCTCTCACGTGAACAGACAAGTATTAAGGGAGCATCCAATAACGTCCTGAGAGATCGAGAGGCAAAGACACTTCTCACAATGAACAGCCCTTCATTGAAAAATTGTCAAGCTTTCACCGTCTCACTTATGCTATTCATCCCTACGTGTGTATAATACTATAGAAGCTTGCAAACTTAAAAAATTCACTTATAAAACTTTTAACACTTATCCGGATATTATATGAACTGTATCCATGCAACCTACTTATTTACCATATATCAAGACCACATTTGTACAGAACTAAAGAAATAATTTTATATACATACTATATCATGCTACTCCATATTTGTACATGTGACTATGCTGTATACATGTAGATACTAATGCCTTCACTGTGGCATGTAATGATGAAGGTAGCTTTAAGTAACGAAAAACATATACCCGATGTAACAATTTCTATGTCGAAACATTATTCACAGCATTCCAATTTTAACATACTATCTAAGAAAAAGCATACGTACCTAAGTATAATACAAAATAATATCATGCATGCAGATTTTCCACCGTATCGGTTTCACATTTTTCAATGTCCTTCCTTCCGTCACTTTATATTGCATTACATTAGCGTAGACAATTTTCCACAGCAGATCCTTAAAAATCAATTTCTATTTTTTTCCCTCCACCAATTTTTCTCTTCAGCTCATCCTGTTACTCTTATACACCTTATCTTAACTCTCCGAAAGTCCCTAGTCCCTACTCCGTAGACAAAAAAGTTACTTTGTGTACAGGAAAAAAATATAGGGGCACAACAATCGTTATAGAAAGCATTGACGAGGAAGTTTACTATTTGTAACACACTAGGAACACACCGGAATGTGTGAAGTTTTTAGGGAAAATCTAGTGGAACATGAAAAATTGAGAAAGAGTTGAATGGAACAGGCTGGAAGAAACAAACTCCAGGAAAGCGGCTACTGGAACAAACGAGAAAGAGCATACAAATCTAGGGAAAATTACGAATCGAACACATCTATAGCAAGAAGAACCGACAGCGGGTTAAACCAGAAGATACAACAACAAGAAGTGAAAGGAGGAGAGAAGAACGCGTTGTGATGTGACATATAAAAAGGCGAGGCTTCTCAATCCAGGATTGATTACCTCCTCTTACCTTAATATTGACTAAAGCGTTAACATCTCCCCGAGTTCAATAATACGGTATTTGCTTAGTCTAAAAGGTAGAGTGAAAACTTGCCGGTTACAAAGAGCACGAGCTATTATTTTGAGCCAGTAACCCGCCAAGTTTGAGTACAAGGGAATTGTAGAGGAATGAAGGGTGGGAGAAGACAGACAAAGTGAGGACTGAGGAGAGAGTAAAGCGATAGAATCACTACCAATATGAAACCGATGAGAGAGACGAATGATGAGAGACGTTGAAAGAGAGATGATGAGAAAGGAATCGACTCAATAAAGTGATGATCCATTGGGATCCCACACATAAACCATGCTGTAGCCTCCATTTCACAAACAGTTTACTACATACCCTCGTAGTGAGAAACTGCTATATAGCTAAGTTTGTATCCTTGATATAGAAAACCCTTGACAAGAACGGTTCCTTCTTCCGTGCTCAATCTATATTGTCTATATTTAAGTATATTTATACACAGGAGAATCGTACAAAATATACAGGCATACGTACCAAAATTCATAAACGCACCAAAGACAAGCATGGTAATGATATTAAATGTACAGAAACACCCCTATGGTTGTATACCAAATCAGCATATAAAATACGGCGAAGACGTTGTAGGAGTAGGAGGAAAGACGGAGAGAAGTGTGTTGCTCACAAGGAGCCTTTCCTGGGAAATAATGATGTGACGATGTGAGCGAGTGCAAAGGCCAAAGATGAGCATCACCTCGTACTTCTTGCATATCCACAGGAGTACATTTGCGTTACTTATATACGAGTTACTACTTACTTCTTACAAGTGTCTTTGAAACTCCTTTAAACTACTTTGACTTGTATTTTCAGCGGCGGTACATCAGCACATATAAATATATCCTAATGATTACAGTATAATTCTAATAGTTATGTCGAGCCTTAGTTGAACAATGCATTAAGTAATGTAAAGAAACTTTAACACAGATCTACTTCATTTACGTAACATTAACAACGTTGAAGGTAATATAATTATTCGTCGTTTTCGAATCTTTGGTTGGCGTTCATCCTCGAAACCATGTTCAGCCTACCTACAGCCAAGACACTGGATATGTTTAACATACATTGAAAGTACTGAGAGCATTTCATATACATTAAAACTGTATACTCTTAACACACATATATTAAATATTCTGTATATATGTACATGCTTCAACGATACTGAATCTATGCTTATCATACAGTGAAGAACACTAAACCCATTGACTGTGCTTGGCAAATACCTAAAATAAGACCCATGCTTAAAACAGGCAGAAAACGTATACCTACAGTGTAAAATCACTATCCTAAACCACAAATAAGTGTGTATAAGGGAGAGAGAAAAGCTCCTTTAAGTTTAACACAAGCATGACAAACACAAAGTGAATTTGCAGATACCAGCAGTTTCTCGGATTCAAGAGTCTCTCACTCTCTCTTCTCTCTCACCCAGTACATGTTTCTGCTTCTGTAACCCTTCCCTCTTTCTCTCCGTCTCTTGCCATGGTGAGAGTATTAATTTTGTGGAAGCATTGGAAACCACAGTGAATATATCTATGGGTATATAACAGCATCGTATGGTAGAATCTTGATGTGGACATAAAATTGCTCCCAAATCGGTGATTACACCAAACGGGTAATGAGTTTCACTTGATTACAATATTACACAGACAAGTAGTCGATGAACCTCTTCTTTCTTTTCCTACACATTTCTTTTTTATACCTTCCCTTTCTTTCTCCATTTATCTCTCTCGTTCAGTCATTCCTCAACCTTTTGGCATCCACAGACGCCACCAAGACACATGTTTGTTGCCAATGAGCCCCTTCCTCATCTGCTAGAAATACGAAATCCATACTAATACGAACGTTCTTCGGGGCAGTGCTTATAGGTTTTGCATATGGTTACTAGGTTACGCATTAAGTACGTGTTAGGAGATACATTACTATATGATATATAACCTATAACGATAACCTATATATTGAAGTATAGGTCTCGTCTATTATTAGTGTATAACGCTGAGAGAAACCTTAAATTCTTTAGTAAAATCATGAATTTTGCACCTGGAGATTCTCAATGGTTGAAGAAGTAAATCTAGCAGTAATAGTAAGTATGCATAGGATTCCCAAATAGCTTCTTTTAAAATTCTACAAGCATACACCGGATACATTTCTACTGCTGTTGAGCATACCAAAACAAGTTTTAGACATGCTTTGCTAAATATAGAATTGAAAGTATCTAAATACCATTGTAAATAGCAGCATTACGTGCACAAGTAGTATTATGTAGATCCATGTGTACACATTACCTAGTGAGAGTAATGAGTTCATAGGAGAAAGGATCGCCTTGTCATTCCATCCACTTTTACCACTACAGCACAATTGCTTTCTTTATACTCGGCTCTCCGATTAAAAAGGACCGGAGGGCTGTTAAGAAGTCAAGCGAGCTATTTTCTTCAAAGGGATCAAGTCCCTTTAAATGGAAACTTCCTCATAAATAACAAGTACGTGTTATACCAACTGCAGTCTACATAGAACTATGTATTAGCAGCATACAGTATATGTATAACTTTGGTTGTATGTATAATTCGACGGAATTCAACTAAAAGCGTAGGCGAACTCAAACTACTATTTGAAACGGTGCTGCTGGGTGAGATACGACGTTTGGGTAATATTTTTATACAGTGCATATACCCATGAGAGACCAAGAAAAGAAACAGTTTGAAACATATTCAGGCTCATTACATAAAAACTGACATGGTTTTTTCAAGTCTTTTCGGAGCCTTAACCAAAAACAATTTCCTTTCCATAAAACATCCATAATTCTTGACGATTATTTTTCGCCCTCATCACCTCCGCTTGCACTATAAAGCTCTATGATAATGTGGAGGAAGACGAGGAGGAGGTCGAGAATAACTTAAAAAAGAATCACTTTTGTCACATTGCTCTCTCCCTCTCTTATTCTCTTCTTAGCGTTCTCTCTCTCTCTCTCTGAACACTCTGCTGAATTATCTTTTTCCATTCTTCTCCCACTCTTTCGGTTTCTCTCTATGATTCTTATAAGAAATATTTGCATCATCAGCGAAATATATGTAGTATGCGTAGTTAAAGCTTGCATTAGTATGTGTATCTAGTTTAACAGAAATATATTATGTGTAGTTTAACCGAAATAAACTACGTGTGGTTCAGAAAATAAACAGATGAAGCGAAATCCTGAATATGAAAGCAAGGAAAAACTTATAGTTTAAGCAATACTAAACATAGTAACAACAAGAAGGCGAAGCACAAGATGAGAAGCTCTCTGGAGAAAAGTTGGCTCCTTGTTGTACAAAATACAAACGTAGGCTATAAACATTTCCCACACAATCTTCACTAATTTGCTCTCGCAATACTTTTCTTTCCTATTCTTCTCTGTGCTTATAGCCATAAGGATAGATGACTTACACTTGGAACATACATATATAAAAATAATAACAACATCAACAGCATGGTTATTTGGAATATATGTGTGCGCAAGCAAAATCTGTAATAGCAATTGTTATTGCTCCACTCAAATAGATCCCTTTTTAAATTGAGAATCAATTTTAAGCAGAGAGGACATGAGCTTCGACCGGGACGAGCATGCGAGATAAATTGCTACTGTTTCACTTTGTATATCTGCTACAATGAATTTGCTGTCCGCAAAATTCAACCCAAAACAATAACTTCTTATAGGGAGGCATTTACAATAATGAGTCATATCACCATGAGGAATTTATGGTTATGAACTTACTATGATCAACGCAGTTTTGACACTCACTGTCAGTCACTGTAGTTAAATTAAGGCGAGAGAGTCAGTGGTTGGGTCTGAAAAAATGTAAAAAATTGCGAAACGTCTCACGGCTGAAGGTTTGGAATTTTGGAATATTTTGCAAAACACACGGCAAAGAAAGATTTACTTGCGCTTACTACGGTCTCATCGGCAGATTTCTTTGTATTACGCTTCATTTTCTGTTGTACATATAATACATAATCACCCAAAGTAAATTATATTTGCCAAGAGCTGATTGAATTTTTGCAAAATGACAAAATATAGCGTTTTTTCGCTGAACGTCAGCATACTAGAATAACGCTTATAATGTAACACGACGTCAAGGGCAAGAAACGCCGGATGATCCTGTCCGAGCGATGACGTCCAAAAGTAAGGAAAAATGACAAGGATGATAAACTCGTAAACGCAGAAGTATAAAAAAGCCAAATAATATACAATGCAATACTGTAGTAACAATATGAAACAAGTTTTTCTGTAACAATCCCGAGCACATGTACATGTGTCAGAGGGTGTATTGCCTCCATAGATAAGGCCTACGCACATAGAACCTCAAAGACATTTCAACTTCTGACTCGCCCATAAGACAATGGCATCATCGTATGAACTTTAAATAATTATTCCATTTCCCTCTCTTCCTTTCCTCTTCATCTCCCTTGTAGCTCCTCCACTCAAAATACTTTGTTCATCTAATTATATAAAAGACACTTGCAGAGCTTGCTTGATTTCAACACAACACATACTCTATATGTGATGGTTACACTATAACAATACACACAATACTCTCCAAGAAGCAGGGTTTTCAGAGCCGAGGAAGAAAATTCCTAGTCTCACACAACAAATGTGAAATGCTGAGTAGTATTTGAACTCTGAAGATACGGAATAAAAGGCTGCGTAGGGGGACATTTCAAATCAAAACTACTGTACGATATAACAATTATGCATATACCTATAGTAATGCTTTTGAATTCACAATTTCTTGTCGCCAAAGTCAGAGAGTAATTATTTAAACATGGGTCGTCATTAGCTATGCGTTCAAATGGAGCATCCCGTTAGACTTTCGACGAAGCCATATGTTCATCCTGAGTAACTCCAGGAATACATGTCCATCCACAACAAGCATCCGCACCAAAGAGCTAGGTTACATTTCAAATTGCAATCCAGTACTCAATGTCTTCCAACAACTGTTTTTGCAATAAATGAGAACTTGCACTATAAACAGAGGAGTACAACAACAACAGCTACACGAAGAGGACGAATCGAGAGGGAATTTTCAGCAAAGGCGACAGTCCTGTGGGGATATGCGTATACGTAGCTTTATTATTGGGGTGTCGTATATAGAACAAGGAATAGAAGAATCAACATACTAACAATAAGAACCAGCATCCTAGATCTAGCAACATGGTTTTAGATATTTATTTATATACATATTAGTATATGTTTAACAAATATTGTGGCACCAGTCATATACCTCACAGTGGACAGTATAGCGCTCAGCAGATGGAATAATGAAAATACATGTAATGTTTCCCAGAACGTATAAATATATTGCAGGACAGCAAACATAGCCGGACTATAGGAAACGTTAACTAAAAGTATATAACCAGACGCAATCACAGCTTCATCGGCAAACGTAATAACTACCCCAGAACGTACAATCTGTAGTAATGTGAGCTATAGGAAGGAGACTTCGCTGGAGTAGAAATGTTGCTAGAACCAGTTGTGTTCATAGTACAACATGAATGTATTTAGAACACTATGTAATATATTTATGTACAATAACATTCTGCATTTAAACTTGAATACCTACACAAGATTTTGCATACAAGTAACAACGAGTGCTATTTGCGTATGACATCAAGGAATATTTGCATATGTATTAAGCTGGTGTCGTAAATACATACAAATAGTTTCCACACAGCATCTCATCGTATCGTGTCTACGGAAGGACATGGTGAGCACACTGCAGATTATGAATTGAAATTCAAACCCTTTAAGTAAATAAGGTAGAGGTTCTCTAGACAGAAAGCAAACCTCCGGGTTCCGATCCCATTCATTCCGAAGAGGTTCAAATAATTCTTTGATCCAATCATTCACATTTTGTCTCCCTTATGTAGCAGTACTTACATATTCCGTACCAAGAACGGAATAAGTGAATAGTTCTAGTTACACAACTGTTCCCTTTGTACTTCCTGTATATGTACACAGTGGTAGGCCTGCACCTCACCAAGGATCCATTTCAACTCTTTTCACCACAGTGGGAAATCTTGTCGTGCACAACTTGTACATACAAGGAACAGAAGTTCAGAATGTACTTTCGGGAAAGACGAGTGTGTTCTCTGCATTAACCTCTCATCTCAGATTTAGTTTTAATGAAGTCCTCATCCCTGTGTATGTGAAAGCGATATCGTCACCCACACAAGTTACACATAATTATTATCATGTCATATGTTCTACTGTTGAAGGTATCGTCATTTACAAACTACAGTAACAGATATATTAAAATATCTGCAGGAGTATTATTATACGGTAAACAGACAGATATGCGTTAATAAATATAGTAAAAATTTGCAAGAATCTTCAAGCTCACTGCGTTCACTATGCACACCAAACACTACTAATGAGATAATGTCTGTAAAGTAGAGACAAAGAGACCCAAGAGAATCATGAGCTTCAAGTGCGGGAATATCCTGCAAGATATTCAAAGTGAAATGTGGCTGCTACATTATAGTTTTCATTCATTGTACAAAAATCTACACGTATGTAATTGCACAGGCATACTTGCATACAAAGCTTATGGTTTGTTACAGCAGAGTGAAAAAATGTCTAGAAAATGAACTTGTTCTCTCTGTGGTTGGACTATGATTCCTCAGTTATAGTTTCCTTTTATGAAATGGGGGAGAGAACGCCAAGAATTTCCCTGCTTTTCAAAGACCAAATCTCTCAACTTTTTCCATCGGAAACAATGTACTCCTATAAACTATGCAAAATATGTAATGTCCACACATTATTATAATACATCTGTGTATTCAGGCATAGAGTATTGTTATACGTAAATATTTGAAGGTTCATATTATGTTATAACCAACAGGCAAGTAGTAATACCAAGGCTTATCGCAATAAATTAAATTCTCTCACAAAAACTTACCCTACTCTCTCTCTTTTCTGCATTTTCCCTTTATATCTCCAGCTACTAAAATTCTGTTGAGCCTCTGAGTTCCTGTTCCGTGAGTCGGAGTTCATGCATATTTTCCATAAAGGTATGCTTTTTATTAGTACACTAAAACTATAACATGGAGATTCAACCTTATTATATTCATACAAGGTTGCTTTCTTATACCGGTGCGATTGCCTTCTTCTAGCTTGGTGAAAGTTATGTTCGGACACGGGCCACAAAAAGTATTTAGTAGAGCAACGGTATTTTCAACACGGATTTATTCCTCGGCAAATCCAAATAGTAACACTTCTACCGTCTTCCTTGGCAGCAAAAAGAGCGTGGTAAGTATAAGTGTAGCTCAAACCAGTCTAATGCCTTTAAATATATTACATACATTTGTCATTTTTGGAAATTTAATTCAACATCGATTCACGAGTCATATTTCACGTAATTCATTACACCATTAGGGAGTACAAGAGAGGTACACATATAACACTCTCATGTTACATAATTATATGTATGTCATTTCCTTATGCAACATGCGAAATATATTGTCTTCCAGGTTTTACCAGATGAGTGGTAACTAGAAGTATACAGTAGACTAAGAAGTACAAGCATACTAATATCAGCAAGTACAAGTAATATAATGCATTAATGTAGGAACACTTATGAAAACTTGAACCCAGCGACCTTCCCTCTCTTTTCAGCAACCCTGGAACCAACCCTAGAAATTATATTTCCTGGAATCCTGGTGAAACTTTGAAATCTTAAAGTGTGTGTCTCATCCAGAGTAAATAGATTACAACCTGAAATCATTACTAAATTTTAAATGAATGTCAACTAATGCCATCAACATCCTCATGGGGGTTACATCTCCGCAGGCTCCTCCTTGCATCAAATCTTTCGTGCTTAGCGAAATAGTTATGTAAGTACTTATACTTTGTTTAGATTCATGTATATGACTTGGTTCCTTGCAGTTTCTCGATGAGTGAAGATTTCCTGAAATTGGGATTCTTTCGGTCTAGAAATGCAACAAATGTAGATACATATAAATTCTGAAATAAATTATTCTTGGAATAGCCACTTTTTATGAATTTTTAAAACCCGACATGCTAGTGTTCAAGATACAATAACCTTTTACCAAGCACAGCAGCTTAACAAAACTGTTAAGAACAGCCAAACAAATTTCTTGACTAAAATTTCAATACAACAGACACCAACCTTAAAGTTTATGGTATGGTTTTGTAGAATATTGCTTTACTGTAATTGAAAAAGCAAGATGTCAACAACAAGCTACGCAGCGTCTCCTGCATAAATCATTCTTTATAATATTTATATTAAGTATCAAGAATGCGAATGATTCTTACGTTACAACATAATACATACTTATGCTTACATATAGAGATAGACGGCTCATAGTCAATGACACTCGGTGGTGGACTCATCCTCAGAAGATGCAACAAAGGGTGTGAGAACTGTCTGCACTAATGTACGAAATTCAATAATATTACATTTTCTTATGTACAGATAGAACCCATCCCTGCCAACGCCATGCTTCTTACTTCTGTCGATATTTAATATAGTTTTTCCAGCCAGGGTTTTGCTGCTCTTTTTTGGCATAAACTTGTCATTTCCTGTATTAACGTGTCTAGAAACTGCTCAACACTGCGAAGACCTCATGGCTGTAGATGCACAAGTGTATTTTTGACCTTTTTGAATTGAACGTCAGAGGTCGGAGTGACTACCAATGCCCCACGAAATTGAATACACACATAATGGACTTTAGATATACAAAAACGTTCAACTCCTATACGTGCATTTTACAAAGCCATGATCGAACTGTCAACCGCACAGGCACAGCGTAATTCAATTGAAGTCCCGGCGGAACTAAACGTTCAACCTTACAACTGTATAAGGATGCATCAATGAATCGGAAATAGCTGCATCATTGCATTTATAACATAATAAATCGGACCTTCCTTGAAATTGCTTATCTACTGTCTGGTTGATTAATTGGCTGATAATACAATAAGTGAGAACTCATTTCATTACACACTCAATTATCATTTGCTCGCTGGTATATACGTACACCAACTCACTCATCTTAAGCATCAGCGTCGTCAAATAGAGAGAACTTACTGAGTATTTCAACATAGCAGGAAGTTATGCCTTCTTCACGCAGGAGTACATGACATCAACAGTTTTGATATGTGAGAATCTATATCAATATGTATATGCTGGTGAGCCGCTATTGAAGTCATGGAACGGCAATGATCTCTTGACTGAACGCGGTGAGAGAATTGATGTTATGTAATAATACTGTCAACTTGTAAATTAGCGGAGTGTTCTGTAGTAGAAGAGCAATTCATTGAGCAACGTAGGAACGACTGTTCTTGGTCTGCACCACTACCACCTACAGACTGATCGTATTTTAAACACAAATTCAATCAAGGTTTAATAATTAAACTTAGAATTGTCATTTACTATATAGAATTAAATAATTATTACTAACCATATCTCTTCCCTGTCATCTCTAATTGGATTTCGGAGGCGTGTGAGATGATATAAATGAAAATGCAAATATAGCGCCTGAATGCAAGCTCTAGCGAAATGAATTCAATCTACGAACGCATCTTTTATCCTCATAACTCGCCTTATAAAATGAATCCTTTTCCCCTCCAAGTATATAGGTATTCGTTTTGTTAGAAACTTTATTTTTGTAACAACCCAGGAAAAAATATTCGCGGATAAGTTGCTTGTAATTACTCTGTTGTATGCGCAAGTATATAGGATCTCGGAATTATGCTATCAGTTCGGTTAACCCGACAAAGTCGTATCCTGCTTACCCAGGTCGACGATACTCTACAATAAAAGGGGTGAGCTCAACTGGTAGTAGATGATTGAGAAAAAATATAATAATATAAAATTTGAAAACTAATATTTTTGTTGCAAAAAGGGCGCCTGGTATAAAGACACACCTATACATCATGTGTGGAAGATCAAAAGAGTGGGAATAAAAGAGGCCTGAAATAACAAAGTTGGAAATATCTCTTGTCGACCACCCAGTCTCTACTATAAGTAACCATTGCGTAATTCCAGCAGCAGCAGGTTCAAACACCACACAATGTCAAGTTCTATAAGTAGTTGCTCAGCTCCACGAAGTATTTCTATGTAACGTCCAGCTTGGAGCAGTTGGTTGAAAAGAAATAAAAGTAAAAAAAAAACCAAGACGAGAAAGAAGAAGAGACTGACAGAAAAAAGGAAAAAATTGTTTTACGACCACGGCGATATTTTTGGGTGACTTCAGATTCTTTTATACACATGTATAAATAACGGGGTGGTATATGTCGTTACTTTAACAGGAGTACAGTGGTCGTATAAACAATTTATATAAACTCAGTTATATACACTATTTTCACACACTATCTCATATCTCTTGTTACATTCCTGGCGAAATATAAAAACCCAGATCCTGAGGACAGGCATGGTAAGATGATAGAAAGTATTTGGTCTCCTCCTATATAGCAACTTTTGGAAAGAAAAGAAAGCTTGTATGGACTCTTGTCTTCAAATATAGACACTCTTCTGCTCCACGGCCCTGCTGTTGTGTTCTGTCATGATTGCTGGGACAAAAAATGCTTGTGTTCCCATACAGTAAGTAATGCAATAACTACGGAAGATATTGAATGAACCATTTTGGCTCGACTTTTCACTTGTCAACGAGAACCACCCAGAGAAATCCAAAAAACATGCACACACGCTAGCAAGGAACAGAGAGTGAAAGGGTAGAAAGAAATAGGAAAAATCAAGCGCAAGGGATGGAAATTCAAAGCGCTAGAGATGAGCATTCGTCCTCATGTATATTATTAAACATCCACCACCACAAGATATGAATATTACAAATTGAGAAATGTCTAAAGGAGTGACTTGAGCCCAAAATAACTCGCACTATCAAATCCCATCACCAGTTAGTAACAAAACTGCACAACCACTGTGTATTTCCAAAATTGGGAATTTGCACGGAGACAAGTCAGAACCAATTCTTATTTTTACGCCTCTCTACCACACATTCGTCTACTCTTGTTGTAGTCATTTCATAAGTCATAATAAGTATAAGAAATTTCGACAATCCTATAAGGAGCAAGTAGTATAAACACAATATTTTACTCTGGCTCTTGAAAGCTTGTCCTAGTCTCCGCTCCTCCATACCGTCCTTCTCTCGGTATATGCGGGGTGAATATGAAAATGGCACTCTGACTGTACATGTCCGGGAAAACTCGTACAAGACGAATGCATAGGGACAGATAGAAGCTCAGAGTGAGTGCTGTGGGGTGCGGAGTGCTTACACAATACTACTTTTCTTCACAACGATGTATATGCAATCGCTAAGTAGGATACTATATACAAATAAGTATAAGGTAACTTTTTCCTCAGACCTCTAGCATCATATGTTAGACAGGAAGGTCGTCGTTCCTCTGAATTGTTGACTACATTTCGGATTTTATAAAATCAATTTTACTTTCACATGACAAAACTTGCCAAAGTGGAAGGAATGACAAGAGGGATTGAAGAGTCGAAGCCACACAGTTACGTTACAACGCCGAAGAGCAAGGTGACAAAAGTCTCTCCAACGCTCACACTAACTCTTCCTAGTTGCCAAGTCTTTTTACAGTCTCCTTCACTTTTTTTACAGTCACCACATCTTTTACAGTCTCCATAGGTCTTTTTCAAACTCCACCACCGGATTTCGCTGTTTAAATGAACACATTTATGGAACCTTGCTGAATTTTAAAGATTGCCTAAACACACCCAGCCCAGGGAGGTCCTATTCTTGAGAAATACTCTCACGTACCACCATCATATCAGCCCACCCGCTTATATAGCCACATCGTGGTAGAACCAAAAATAGGTGCTATTCCCAAGGACAATCGTGAAAAAATGTGAGTTTGGAGTGGAACTGCACACTTTCCGAACAATAACATCACCAAAAATAACCGCAGAGGTCCTAAGTAATAGTAGGCTAACGACCACAGTAAACATTCCGTATCCATCAAAAAGATCAATACCCATAATACAAGGAAGAAAAACAAGAAGAGTTTAACTGGCACATGAAACTACCTTTAGTACAGGGAAAATTCCTACAGATTCCATCATCACCAAGGCAAATTGCAACTCCACTTGTACAAATTCCAAGCATATTACCAACTATTACAATTCCTTCGAGGAACGTTCGCTCCTTGAAGCCTAAACAACATTAACATGAGTACTAAGAAACGTGACGTTACCCATATACTTTCACCGAATACAAAGAAACGTCCATAAGTACAGCAACGAAAGCCAACTGATATACCTAGAAGCATCTACAGGCATACCAAGCATTTCCAAGACTATCAAAAGCATGTTAAAGTACCTCAAGAAACATTTACAACAACAACCTTCAAGTTATCGACATCTATCAAATGATCTGGAAGCGAAAAGAAGAATCTGTGAAATTTGTTTCCATTCTTAGAAAATGCAAAATGGTCCTCAAATCCTTTGATTGTATGGACTTTTTACCCCTTCGAAGTCGCAAAACGTTGTTTATGAACTTTCTAAGCTTAAACGTATGTATAAACGCTGCTGCCTTCTAATATGATGGTTTCGATTCCTTGAAATAATTTACAAAAGACACATTTAAAATTGGAAACATCGAAAAAATTGAAATCTATTTAATTGAATAGTCCACACCGCCTGTAGACGTCTTCAGACCTCAAACACAAGCAATAATGCTTCACTCAAATAAAAAAGCTTATATGTGGCACGTGGAAGGCGGAATCTAAGCAGATTCTTTTACAACGCCCCGCATTTCCCACGTCTTCTGGAATTTCTTTGTATGTTGTAAACTTTAGAATCGAAAAATTTCGTTATTTTCCAACAGGCGCTACAAAACAGGGAAAACTTGAGGATATTGAATTGATTGCTACAGAATAAGAGATAGGGAGTATGAGTGCGAATTTCTCAACCGGTATACACATTGCCAAGTTGGATTCAAGCTGACATTTTTACTCCTAAGTAATTCCTTCATCTGCACGCGCTTCCTTTTGGATTCTACCACATACAGACAAAGCTCATAGCATTGCATCCGCTTGTATCTCAATATCCAAAAAGGATTTTTGACTTTCGGGGTGAAGAGTGTGGAAACATGTAAACAATTGATCTGTCGCTATTTCTCTGGCAGAAAATCTCCCTTATCTCGCTAGTAGAAGATCCTCCTCAGCTTTTCCTTCAATAACTTTCCACTTATTTGGCTCCGACTTCGTTCTCTGCATGGAAGGTAGCACATAGGTAGCGAGAAGCTAACAGTAGAGGAAGTATCACACGAGCAGAAGTGTTCCCGATAAGTAAACGAGTACAAGTTTTACTCGGCGACTCATGCTTCCACACACACAACTTTTTGAATCATGTGAATCGTCAGCCAGAACAGAGAACTTAGTCTGGTTTCTATTTAGAAAAAGCTGTTAAGGATGAGAATGTGTGGAGGAAAGTACCTTTTGGAGGTGCATCTATATGTTTGAACATGTGTGTGAAAGCATTCAATGCTTCAAACCTTTGCCAGATATAAGGCTAACTACTACACCATGTATATTAAGTGTTTATAACTATACATCCCCCTAACTACACAAGTTTGTTAGCTATATTAGTCAACTCTTCTACTCTTATAGCTACATAGCACAACGTATATACAATCACATACATGTTTTCAAAGAAGTGAAGGAGTTGCATACAGGTACAGAAGTAATAGCATGGCAGATTGGATGGAAAAAATATAAAATTGGTACATATACAACTTTATCTTTTTCGTCCTGACATGCTCTTCTTGTATAAAAGTTTCTCCTGCTTTCGCTACTTCTTCCCGTCGTCCTAAACTCCTGCTATTTCTTCGGCTATTTCTAAAACAAGTTAGAAAATCGGGAGAGATGGGAACAAGTAGTAGTCCTCATCTAACCAGCAAGTCTTTACGTCTCACCGGATCTCAGTCTCTATCTTTCTTTTTCTTCCTTTCCCTCTTTATACATTCGTCCTTCCTATCCTAGCGTCTAATCCGTTAATTAGTCCTTCCTTCACGGTTCACTTCCAGGATGGTTTTATTTAACCCGCTCCTATATAGTCAACGAGAGATACAGGTCTGCCTTCCCGCTCCCAATAATTATCAAGGATCTCTTTTAATTCTCTTCTTTATATACACATGGAATCATCAACACAAGTCAAAACTCGATGAAATTCAATTAAAAATTCTGAGGAAAGAATCATAATTAAACAATGCCTACTTGCTGCTTGCATTTCACGTATGCGGCAGGGTTTTAATATTGGCCTCCGCTCACCGTCCCTCATTACTGATGAACGTAATCTCCTCGGCAAGTGTATAAGCCACTTCCCGGAAAAATGCCAGCCTAAAGTATACACTGTCAACAATGAAGAAAGAAATCAAAGAGAAGTTACCGTGTTGTTTTTAAATTACTCAAAAGAAATTCGAGAGATTATTTTCCCTTATTAGTAAATTAGACTATTTGGAGCGAGAATTATCGACCAGCCCACATCGGTATAAATTTAAAAGAAATTTTAACGTGTTTGTACAATTATAATAGTAACGAGGCCAGTATCTTTCAAATGATACAAATATAATATTATCTTTCAAACTGTACATCTAAAGTACGATAATGCTATCGTGTGTGGTTTTAGCATAGGCTTTTAATTATTGAATTTTCAAGCATTCCTTTACACAAGGTCTCTTGATGAAACTCTCCCGCAGCACAATGCAACATGAAAAAGTTGGTGAGAAGAGGAGAGCCATGAATGAGAGTCGAAACTTTTCAAAATTCCAGGTACAAAGAGTTAAAAGTAAGTACAATAAAGCTTCTCCGACTCTACTAATATCCTACCAGCAGCCACTAACTACACGACTACTAGGTATGTATATTGTACCCATCTCGAAAAATATTCTATCATCGACTTTTCCATAACATTATAAACTTACGGGACTATACTCAGCTTTACGGCATACATATACGGCGTACCTGCTATATAACTTTCAGAAAAAACTGTAAATATAATTACATACAATATTTATATGTATTACATACAAGAATAATCATTACATTAGAGAGGTACAATTACTAGATGAACCCATTATAAGCTATTGAGAGGTCCTCTCTATTACTTTTTCCATAGGGAGAATTAGTTTGAAAACCAACTTAAAAATTATTTCAAAGACATACTTTTTTTTAGACTTTACTATTTAGCACTACACAAGTTTTGATAGTGCTCCACAATACAGAAATATCCACATTCTAAGCTAATCCGACATTCTCTACTCTGATCCACATGCTACTCTATTGAGGTTCTTATCGTAATATTACGTTTACTAACGACGCATTTAATTCTTTAGATTGGATTAATTCTTATCCTTTAAACAAAATAAATGCTGAACTCTGGAGCAACGCAAGAGCAATCATTAAGAGATGGATTATTATATCTATCCATGAATATTATCAAAACTCTAACACGGCAGCCCTTTGTTTTATATAGGTATGCATGTTATGCATAATCACTCGGCAGTGAGCAGAGGGGAATGGTGTAAAAACTAATAATATTAAACTATACAACAGGAATTTCCAGGCAGAGTACTTCGAAACAAGCGGGGATGAGTGAGCGAGGAAAGACGGCAGGACAAAAGTTTGTGAATCTTCCGCACATATACGTTCGATTAGTTCATGAATACAGAGGACGAGTCACAGAAGATGGATTTGTCAGAAAGAACCTTGCGAGACTCAGGCGTTTGTGAGTTGAGCGAGACATAACAGAGAGAGAGAGAGAGAGAGAGAACGAGAGTTAAAGAGTGTGGGTGCCAGGAGAAGCGACGAGGGTGACTGGTTTCAAAGTCTTCGGGACTTCGGGCCCATTGTAACTCACAGGTAGGAGGTAATGGATAAGAGTTAATCCTAATCAATAATAAGTTGGCAAACTAGAGTTCCTAAAATAAAGAGCCTAAAATCCAGGCTGAAGCTTTAAGTTGACTTTGCTCGTTGCTATGAGCTGCAATAACGACTACCTAGTAATATCATAACAACTGCATAACTTTGATAACTTCACCGCTATAAAAACTCCAGCTTAAGGAAACGAAGTAGAATGAAATTTCTAGTACAAGATTAACTATGAATTGATATTGTAATATAGTATCGGTGGTATTCCCTGCCTTAGATGCCATATCTAACAATAAAAGTAATTATTCAAGCATGAAAATATACTACTAGATATCAATATGTAGGATATGAAGTGTAATATTTGGCCTTTCGTACTGCCCTTTCTCATTCTTGAAGCATTGAGTGTGTCAAACTGTCAGTAAAAATTGTCGCCTACCGGATAGTATTACTTATCGTGCTGCTGCCGGGGATATCGTCCCAATATATACTTATAGTTGGTAAATAGAAACTCATGTATTTAAGCTACAGCCTGTAAAGAATTCCAATGTGCCTATATTTACAACGGAACACTAGAGATTACATAAAGCAATGTACGGCGAAGTCATAAGGATTTCCAGCATTATGCTGAACTGAACCAACACCCACCCACTACATTCATTTACTTATTTCTCTCCCAACTACAGTGCAAGTTTACAACGTCAACTATCTTCTAAAAAGTTGCGTTGAGTTTGTCGTGGAGCTGGGCTGTGTCAGAGTGATTTGCTACGACAAATATTCAACTCCAGGGAAAATACACAGATTTCTCCGTCTCTTTTTGGCGTATTTTATGGGACTGGACTAAAATCTGGACGAAAACCAAGCTTTTAAACCTGCTTAGTGTACAGAAGTGCGTGGAAACTAGGAGAGAAGTAGGTACTAGGAAGAGAATTTCCGCGGAATCAAAAGTAGCATTTATGACTACATGGCCTGGAAAATAGTAAAACCCATGACTTCCCATGTAGACGAGTTTCACGTCAAGTATTTCAGGATTTTCGAACTGATGGAATGCAAAGTATAGAATAATAACAGTGTGTGATTCTTTCCTTCTGTTTGTCCCTATTTTCCCAGTCGGAATTGCTAGTAACTACCCCCACATAGAGTCATGTATTCTGTGTTAACTTATTGTGATTTTGCGGACTGTTCTTTTCTTTATCACCCTGTGAAGTTACAATCAGCACTTAAAGAAATTTGGACCTTCCATTCTAAATACCCGCTTGATTTCCTAGAACTAATTAATTATATTTGAGGGCTGAGACAGTCGTTGTAAATTTGTGATGATAATCTTTCACTCCTCTGCATGTGGACGTGTGCAACGTTGTCATTTTTCTATTGAACTTTTCAAATTTTCATCATCAACTTTGTAGAATCATTTTGTGTTACAATTACGTTATTAATTATATATATATATACCCATGCATTATGGTACACGGTACATCATCCAAGTGTTTGAGTTTACACATGACTGTTTTTAATTTAGTTGCTGCTGATCGGCTGTGTGTGAGCTTCTATTTGTTTGTATATTTACATTTTTCGGCGCAGAAGGCTTTGATATACATGTTGTTCATTAGTAAGGCTTACATGGTTACACTCAAATTCACTTGACACAGCGTAGTAGTTAATCGGGTTTCACTATTCTTATTTACTAGAAACTTGCAATACAAGCTTCCATGTGCTACGGACCGGAAACACTAGTAGTACTGCATCATCAAAGACAGAATTACGGACTTCGTAAGTCCACTCGCAAGCTGTTGAGGACAACGACTCAGGGTGTCATGGCCATCCTATCCGCATGGATTTTAATGGATTTCTTTGATTATTTATCTCAATACTAACTTGTAAGTGAAGGAGGCTTTCATGCGACAAGCAATAATACCATACACACTAATACTTTCGTACAACCAAACCAATGTACCAGTTACCAATTAGAAGATCAGCTTTTGGTTGATGGAAAATTGTTCTGTAGATACTTCCTGTACTACAACTATTTAAGAGAACCTTTTCGCAATCTATGTATGTGTGTAAGACCTACAACAAAGTACATATGCATTAAAAAGTATTTAAATTCAAAGTTTAAGAGCGCAAATTTGTGTACCGCCATCAGTACTTATTTATAGGATTTAATCAACATTATTGCACAATATTTCAAGAGCTGATGATTGGTTTATGCAGCTACCGTAGCTGTTGTATCTTGAGGCGAGTGTATTTTGAGAGGCTTCACAACGTTTAGTTAGTAGTCATGGATTTCTCGTCTAAATTTAGCCAAAATCCAATGATGTCGATCCCGACTGCCACAGGCGATCTCAACGAAATACATAGCACTAGGTTACCATGGAGGTGGGAGAATACAGTCGGATACGCGACTTAATTCTATTCCGAGAACGTCATCTCTTTAGCAGCATTGTTGCAAGGATGCGCACAAAAACTAGTGGTAGATTGTTATCTAATGCAAGAAAGCTTTCTGCATTTACTTAAATCTGCTAAAATGGTTATGATCATTTACCTTTTCTGTAGATTTTTTCTGGTTGTTGGTTATCCAACGGCGCGGCAATGCAAACTCGGCAAAAAATGTCTCGACAATCCACTTCGATACAGTGTAGTAGTCTTGCTGAATTAAACTATGAGCAGTGGAATGAATAAATAAAAAAAACTCTTCTGGTGTAATGACTTGAGAGTTTTCCTCAAGTAAAACACATGGACCACAAGAACACGCACTTGTTGTATATATGCAGATACAGGGGGTGAAGAGCTTTGAAAAATATATACTAATGAACAGAACAAATTTCTTTTTACAGAGAATCCAATAATAATGGTTACACGACAGAATCAACGACGACTGGCGATGAGGACGCTTCCGTGGGAGAGGGAAGTGAATGTGTGTGCCCGTAGTGTAGTAATGATAATAACTGGCATAGTAATCACAACAACTAGGGTTGCTAACAAAACACCTTACGATTAGTGTTTTCCGACTCTCTTGTTTGTATATTGGCTTAACCACATTACAAAACAACCTTTTCAAAATCGGTTTGATAGTTCGGGATGGAGGTAGATGCGTACAGTGATTTGCACAAACCACACACCCTGGAGACTTAATGACGAAACCGTTCGTTAAAGAGTTTATTTCATGTGTGCGCAATGGTACGGAGGTACGTATATATACCTATACATATACTGTAAAATCTCCTCTTGATGTAAATCCTGATTCGAATCCGACTTGAAATAGAATTTGTAACAGTAGATAATATGTATATTAAACGAGCGGGGGTTGGAAACCACGCAATTTTTCTCCTGTGGTATGCACTTGATACATCCACGTTCAACTTGAAAATATGCTTGACTTGCTCTCGGTCAATATTACGTATAGGAATAAATTCAAGCACATTTAATAGCATACAGTATCCGTAATTACGGGAACAAAGATGTACAAAGCACCGCACACAATATATTATATTTAACAATTACAACAACTACACACAGTTGAACATGTGCAGTGTAGGGCCGTTTTAAAGCTATATAATAACTACATAGAAATTTTGGTACAGGAAGATTTCGCTGTTTATGTACAAAGTCTCAGTGAGAGCCGCTTGCTCCAATAGCAATAACTTACATCCATGTGTGCACGCCTGTATTAATAATTGTCATGTACGGCACGCGCGAATCTACACGATTTCCCTATGACCATCCATCCTTGCAAAAATAATAATATACGCACCAAAGCTGGAAACCGTTGGTTTTCCACTTCTGAAAAAACGAATCCTGTTACCTCCAATAAGATACACACACTGGTTTCCGTTCACTCTGTGTATTAACCTTACGAACATCAATTACACAGGCCTCAACTTATAAAGTACAAGCTGGCTGTGTAATTCTCTGCCTCACATTCTTCCTGACAATTGCACGCATTCTTGCCAAATCCTACACTTTGTAGACGGCAGCAGAGTCAATTATTGTAATTATTTATAATGCTACTATGTAGCTTGAGTCGTCCAACTGTCTGGAATTTTGTAATCTTGTCTTATTTACATACACACTTTTCAATCACCACCTTCCCCTGTATTCACCGTCTTCACTTTAAATTTAATTCGGGTTTAATTCTTTCGATTACAGGATTTTCTCTAATGGTTAGCAGTGGATTCTTTCAATGCTTTGATTGCGTTAACTTCTTCAATTTCAGTTTGTTTGTTTCTCAGTTTTAGATTGTTGAATTCTTTGGCAATAGACTCTTATAGATTATTGGCAATAGATTTTTTCAACATTAGATAACGTTAAATTTCTTAGCATTAGAAGGTGTCGATTCTTCAGCATTAGATAAATAGTTGGATTTTCAGTATTAGATTACTATGTTGATTTCTCCAGGAATGGATTTGTGTTGTCCTTAATAGGTAATTAAACTGTGTTAATGCCCTCACAGTGGATTTGTTGACTTGTTCAACGAAAGATTATATTTTAAATTCCTTCAGCGTTACATTTAGTTGAATTCTTGAGGTAAAGATTGATGTGAATTTTTTTTTGTTTATAACAGCGTTACGTTCGGTTGAAGCAGTCACCAAAGACCGACCATTACGCTGCGAATGATGTAATATAGTTTCATGATCACTTGAAAGATCCTCACGTGGCAGATGCCAAGTATTATCGAATGGATTGAAACAGGCTTAAGTGACTCTTCAAGTATACTCTATTTCACCGACCGGGTTTCAATATTCCTTGCTTTCAGGTTTTTAACTGCTGGCCTTCAGAATGTACGTTGACATCGCTGAACGTGTATATCTGCGAGGGAGAGAAGAAGAGCATGGACAAGTCAGTGAGACAGGATGACTGCGTGTATTGAAGACAGTAGAAGGAAAAAGTGTGCGAGGAGATGTGGACAATCTTCCGCACCACGGATACTCATCACATATATACACGCTGCGTAAGTATATTGTATATACAGAGATGTAGAGTGTGAAGACAGGAAACTTTACACGTAGAGATGAAATAACGATGAAGTATTATACACAACAACAATAACAACAACAGTAACACGAAGAATCAGCGAAGAAGAAATCCAGAACCATGCGAGCTGCAGAAATGTCTGTGAGACGACTACATACGATGCGTACACTCCGTCTCCTGAATCAAGACTGAATAAGTTGAGCCAATTCATACGCAACTGCACCCGCGGCAAATACCCACAGGTAGTTTCCATGCTGGGTCCCCTTCCCTTATACAGCACTCAAACATGCCTTGCCTTTTTCTTATGTATTAAATCCTATTATTGTATTTACTATTTTACTATTCCTTTTTATGTAAACAGTGCATGTACACTTATGCATGACACACACACAGTACTTGGGATTTTGCATTGCAGAAGTCCATGATCATCGAACTTGTATGCATTTGAACACATGCTTTAAAATCATCTTTATAGCGAAATGGATGGTTTGTAAAGCTATATTAACTTTGTTTTATTCATATGTATGTATATCACTACTTTAGGTGTTTAAGGTCGTACACGCTTGAGTCATCTACTTATAACAATGTAAGTCTACTTGATATGTTAATGGGCATCGGTGTATAAGGAGGAATACATTACCGAATACAAATAGCCATGCTCAGAATACAAATAACAAAACGAGCATTACATTACTCACTAAAGCCATGTGTGCCCAAAAACTACATCATGGATATATTTGTATAGATGAGCTGCAGCCTCCAACACGCAAATTCAAGTGACAAAAATCACTGTCTGCACTAGTCTGCAGTCAGAATATGGATATTCGAATTATCGAATTATAAGCCCATCTGAGGAATGGAACTAAGGCTAGAAGCCATTTGGCTCCTGTATCAAAAAATCCAAACAGCATTCCTCTCAAAATCTGACACTTGCAGCAAGGAAAACTTTTGCTTGTAGCAAATCTCCAACTATTTCTCACGTGTATACCTGCTTTAGCACTCTTCACTTTTCGTTTCTATATGTGTATCTATGCAAAGCTTGGATATCCTACTGCGGCCATCGAAATTTTGCTTGGCGAAAATCCAAAATACGTAGAAAATCAGCCTACGTTCCAATCTAAATCACAACAAATAAAGGCCCTTTAGTTTGAAATACTTTGGAGTCTGTGTGTCTAGGTACTTTAAGATGAGATATTTCATGGGCAAAGGGATACGTGTATAAGTTTCAACGAATATGCAGAGATCCTACAAGTGTACGTTTCATGACTTCACAGTTCTAAAATGTAGGATTCAGATATAATCTCTGCTACAACGTGTAAGTTTCTATGAGATACAAGTTGAGAAGCATTGGCAGCAGTAATAAATAAATACGATATAAATGTAACTCTCGAGAATAAGGTTGTAAATGTAGGAACAAGAATCAAATGATGAGATGGTAAGCAGTTTTGTGCAGAATCAAGTCCTAGCATTGTTTTTTCTCGTGTACTTCTTTGGCCAAGTTTACTTCTTTATACCTTTTACAATAATTCGGTTCTGCTTGAGGCGCTACTGAAAAGGGTCATATCCATTCTTTTAAAAGTGCTATCGTGCAAAATCTTAATGCATTTTGTTTCCACAACACATTGAGTCAGTATAGTACCGCAGTTCATTTAAATGTCATTCTTGTGCCAAAAAGATTCCATTTCATGTAACACGTAACACACAGCACATAGGAAGGGTGGAATTGTATATGTACATGAACGAGGTGAATATGATGGACACCTTTGACGTTTAGTTGTCTTTTAAGCAAATAGCAATCATAATTTCATAATGGTTATGCCTGCCGCGTACTTATCGTATGAATTGTAAGTTAAAACATTTGACCTCAGTTTTAGCATATAGTCACATTTTTCAAGTTAGAATTTAAATACTTCGACATGCACTGGTTTAGTAATGTCAACTTGAGGGTATTACGACTGTACTTAATATCTATAAAGATGTTAACGAAGTGCTTAATATTCGACAGCTATTACTCATTTAAGTTGAAGTGCAGTTGAAATTTGTTGTCCATTTGAGAGTGAGCATTATGCTGCGCAAATATAACACAACAATTAAAATTACAAATTTGACTTAACACAAAAAACCTATAAATAAATTATAAATTAAGGAAATGAAATTCTATAATGCAAGGAAAATCATCTTCGGCAGTATTCACACATTACTGCTTTACAACGTAACGTACAGGTACAGCACTTCATTTGTTCTCTCTATTAGTTTTTATTTGCTTAAGTAACCAATTAATTATTGTCACACATATGAGATGACCTTGTGGTTGGTAGAGATGAGAAGGAAGCTTATGTAGGAGAGAATCCAATTACATTTCTGCATTTGCTCTCCATGGAACTGAATAGCTGAGTATATATAGAAAGTCCATTCGGACAGGTGTAAAGTTATAGAATGAAAAATTCCTTCCAGAAAACATTTCAAACTTTTTCATGGTAATTTCTTTGAAATTACTAGCAGCTCCGTTTTCCTCTCATTTATGATAAAAATAAACTCTAATGAGATAGGGAAAAGTTGAAAGAAGAGTTTGCGGTTAATATTTTTTATATATAAAAATACGTTTTGTAATCCCAAGAAAACTTGACCAAACTTTGATCATAATAAGAAAATTGTAAAGGGAATCCTTTATAAAGAGATGTACAGGACAAGCAGGACATAAATAAATAAATGAAAGACCGTGAGTCCAAGTAAATAAATGTTATCGAAGATTTGTAACAGCGTCCGGGACATGCTGTAAACAGGTGATAGGATCTCTTTCTACGAAATTAACTACGCTTCTCCAAGCAAATCTTACATAAATAACGACTAACTCCCAATTCGGAGCTCTTATGTTTTCTCCTCCTTTAAGCATCCACTGACTATACATTTGTACGTGGTGACTATGTATAGAACATCTACTATGCTTGTTGGCGTTTCTCAAATGCGTAGAAGCTAAAGAGTGTCCAATAATTTAAAGATGCAGGCTTGTATGTTCACTCTGTGTTTGTATGTGCACTCAACGTACATATTGGGCACTGTTTTGAACAATAAACAATTCTCGATAGGGAAACATCGGGTGTGCATCCGGATGGTGCAGAATTGCCAGCATACAAACGACATGGTTTTTCTTCAGACAGCAACCACTGTTAGATTTGTGAATGCTAAAACCACCATTATGTATGTTCATTTATAAATGGTTTTACCCTTCTACGTATAATACAGGTAAGGAGTTAGTTCTTAGGACGAAAGCCAGAAAGAAGAAAGCAAAGCTGTAAAAGGGCTTGACATAATATGCAAATCTGCATTAACAAATGTTCCTGGGGAATGTACTTTCTGCACTGCTATAAATGCAACGACAGTCTCATTTCCTTAGATAAAGGTCTGATTCGTGGTAAGCTCAAACTTCAGAGCTAAGGAATGCGGAGTATATGCATGCAAAAGCAGTTGCGGTGATTGAGTGAGAAAAGTAAGAGGGAGAGACATAAGAAAATTCATGTGTTTGAATTGCGGACATCACATCAAATAAATAGGTTGGGTTTTAGATGAACTTTCTTGGAACCATTGTTGTTAGTTACTGGAGAGAAAGTGTTTCCCCGTACCAGGAGAAGTATATTCAGAGGCTTCTACTTTTTTAGCCTCGTACAATCGTACTTACTCACTACTAGAATAATATCTGTCTTATTTGAACTATTGTCAAGAGCCCACGCAAACTACGGCTGCCTCAAGTATTTCTTACTACTACTCCACAATACAACGCTAACTTTGCCATGAAAAGTTAGCGCTAAATCTTGGCAGTAACTTTCACTCATAGTTTTTTTCACGGAGAAAACGCATGCGAAAGTAGACAGTAACGCCAGGTAGACAATGAGTTGACTCGAGCAAAAAACTATGCAGTAAAAGTGAACATCCTTTGATTTTCTTTTTACCCAGGTGTGTTCACATTCAGAGTAGTATATATAATTTGTTTCTATCTATATATAGATAGATGTGATTGCTCATACATGTGTTTAAATTGGGAATACTATAGTGAAATGCTTGTTTACATATACCTTCAATATAATATTGTAGCTTTTACTTACTGATTTGTAGATATAATGTACAAACTAGTTTGGCTATCCCTGTTGATAGTACAAATCCGTGTAGAGTATAAATACTTGACGTCTCCCCACAGGCGTATCTCTAACCGTCAGTTGAAGGATGTGAGGTAAAGGTGAATTGTCATGTGGTACCTTGTCCTCAACATATAGAGAACAATCTTAGTGTTAACTGAAGGGTGAATGGAACTGGACCTCAATCGGCTCCCAGCAATTTGACAGTAAAACGGCTGAATCTAACGATAAAACATTCGGAAACACTGTTTATATTGGCACACCTATGTACACATATGTGTTTGTGTTATACTGAGAGGGCGAATAATGTCTACCTATATGTTACATTGTAACGGTGTACGACCAAAAATCAGAGTAGGTCTTGTGCTCGATACAAATTTCCTTGAATTCTTGTCCTGCTGCTCCAGTCTCTCTCACTTTCGTCTTATGGAGAAAAACACACGCATTAAGGCAAGCTTTGCATATGCAAGCACTACTTTTCCATTGTTCGATGTTGCTCAAAGCCGAGAATGACAGCGATTGGTCTTATATATCCCTATACAAGTTTTTGTTGTTTCTTTGAGACGACGTGTCTGTTTGCTGAAACTAACGAGAACAAAGTAGACACAAGTTTGGGAGTGATATGGAAAGCAATAGTCTCTTTGTTCTGTTCGTGCAATTTCGTCAGTTTGTATATCTTGGGTTAAATTCCTCATCCATGCATTCTGTCGACTTTTCTTCCACTTTACTATTCGACCATGCAACTTTCTTCTCAAGATTAGTTAGCCGTTGAGGGTGTGCAATAAGTTGCCTCATCAATCCCACCGATTCCCTCTTTCTCTCTTCCTCTCAATCTCAATCTACTATACAGTTACTTATTATTATGTACACAGAAATAACTCCCGCTTCTTTTCTCTTTCATACTCTTTTCTAACTCCTCTCATTTGACATCGGAGTCTTGTAGGCAGCCTGAACTTTACATAACTGTTCAATCCAGCGAGGAATCACTGAGGCAGATTGGGATTGAAGGCTTTCAATATGAACTTGTGCTATATATTATTATAGCGCAGAATGGAACACTGTTGGAGGAATACTTGTGCAAGAATCTGTTTGAAACATCTCTAAGCCCGAGTGCATTAATCCATGTGAAATGTACAGTTCGTGGGAGGGATGTAGTCGGTCAAATTATAGGGAGTATATCCCAAGAAAACTTTTCCATATCAGCATTAATAAGGCTTTGGCTTTTACTAAGGTCCCGCAAAGTCAAGCAGGAGGCTTCTTTCATAACTTAAATGAAAAGAACAAGAAAATGGGAAGTGAGTATGTATTTGCTTTATATAACTACGGTGAAAAAAGACTTTCCAAGACTATACAGCCGACTGTATCATAATGAATTCCTTCCTGAGGCTGTTAATACCATATTCTATATAGGATAGGCTCCGATTACAAGCCCAGGCGTTATCATGAGGCTCAATTAAGCAAGTTAAGAAACTGGTAGAAAAATACTTGAGATAAAACCCATGAAAGTTGAGAGGTCAAGTAAGCGTGGAGTTGTCGCTTCCTTTTTACTTTCCCATCTCCTTTCTGTCTCATTTCATGTGGCGGTTTCTAGGAATAGTAAAATGATGATAAACAAGGTTAAAATCTGGTACGTGCATGACTTTGCTTTCCTAACTCCTTCCTTGTTAGTCAAATGCATTAGTGTCTCAATGTGTAATGTAAGTTTGTGCTTCGTGACGGTTCATCATGTTTTATTAGAGTTTGCTCTCAGTCAGTATTATAATCATGTATCATAATAGCTTAGCCTGCACCATAATAGTTCACCAAAGAAGTATTATAGTGTAGTATTCATCATGTAGTATGATGAGAATTAATCATGTAGCGTGATATAACACGTGGTATGAAAATTCACAACACATATTTAAAAAAGTTCACCATATGTAGTATGATATAACTACAACTTATAATTCATAAGAAAACTCAGTAGGTATTACGGATGACTATAGAGCTGAATAAACGTATAGATGCTTCTTACATTACATAAAGTATTACGTTGAGATAGTACATGTTTTTAGATATAGGCGACATACAGGCTAACAGCACAATGGGCGTTAATTGATAACGTCAGTCCCGACTTATATAAAAATGATTTTCTCACATGTTCAAGAGTACAAGTTTGTGTAACTATCATGATTTCAAAGACAACAGAGGAAGAACAACAACCAAAACAAAGGCTACACAGATAGCTAGCAGGGAAAACAATCAATGGAATTCTGTTGGAGCATTTGCAAAGTTTTGCATCTCCAACGCACAATTGACAATGGAATGTAATAAGATGGGACACAAATGATAAAAAGAGAAAATAATATACTCAAGTCTACTCAACCACCCTACCCAGTCGATTATTTGACATGGTGAGCATGTTAAGTATTACAATCAAGATAAAAAGACTATGCATAAGAATAAAGAGTGTTATAAGAATACAGCCCTCAGATAAGTCATTAAATCAAGTATCCATATGTACATACACATATAGATATAGTACTGCTTGTATATAGATATAGTAGCCTTGCCTGTACTTATTGTAATTTTTGACGATAATAAACTTTAGAAGATTGAGATGATAAGGCTGATGAATACTCCTTCATCATCTCCTTTTGTATGTATTTACTCCCAAGTTTCTCCGAGCGCGTCCTCTCGTAAGCCACAAACGCAATTGGAGAAAGTGGTGACAGATGAAAAAATCCCTTGGAGAAAACTAGTGGGAAACTATGAAATCTCTCTATCTCTCACTCTCTCCGTGACTTACTATATTGATTATAAACTTTGGGTTTGGAGATACTCACTTAAACTATTATATATTTTATAGTATTATTAATTTAACTTACAATTAGTTTATAAATTTCGAGATTATTCAAAGCCGCTTGAGCTGTTCAAGCCAATAATATTTCTACATTTGACGACAAGCGTAAGGATTGGCTTCAATCTGTTGAGGTCTTGAATGTGATTTTAATTTCGTAGATATCTCGCCCTACATAGACGTATGCATTGTTTTGGTACAAATACTTTCCATTTTTAATGAATATCTAAATGGGATTTTGACTATGTTAATTTTTCATTTTGTCTCATTTGCAGTACGAGCAGCTGAAGTAGCAAAACTCCAAGGTTACCAAAACAATAAAGTTACCAAGTCCACTTACAAATGAATACTTCAACTTGCAGTCATTTGGAAGAGGACATCAATGACATTCCGTTGGCAGATGATGATCCTCAGGGTAATACTTTACATTTAATGAATATATGTATATTCGATTATCTTTGTTGTTGTTGTTGTCATGTTTTAAGGCAATATTTCCAACTGGTATGTATGTTGTTATGATCACTGGTATGTTAGTCTATCACAAAAATAATTTCAGGCAAATAATAGACAATCCTTATGTATGTGTATGGGTAGTTCAGTGATCCCATCCCATTTACTTTTTCTTGCAAATATGAGTACATAATATGTCTTACGTAAATTCAGTATGTGGGAGTTTATGTCAGAATGGAATGAATCCATATGATTCACCGGATATTTCTGTAGAATAAGTCAGATTGCATTTTGTAAAATACCTATGTAAAAATAATATGGTCATTGTACGAAGTGTATTTTTTTCATAAGCAGAGGGTACTTTATACATGACGGGACGATAGGGCTAATTGACCCCTGGTTTATTCAGCCACAACTGTTTAACAACAAAATATTTCAGTCAATTTCTGTACAGCTAAATTGGGCTTAATTCAAAAATGCTTTGAGACAAATTTAGATACATTTTAGGAGGCCAGAATGTACTTTTCCCAACCAATTATTACAGCAATTATGATTTCCGCCAAAATTATTTTACAGTGGAGGATAAATATCAAAATTAACTACCAAATGTGCCTACTGTAGCTGTATTCAATAAATACTTACGTTAAAATGTACTAAACTTTACATGGTAGAAACGGTGTAAAGGGGTATGACAATTCAAAATTAATTTGTCTTTTCTTCTATTGATTCAATTCTTATTATTGTTGCTATAATCTATAATCAATCCTAATAACTCTTCTTAGTATCCTAATAACGAGTATCTTAGCAATTTGCAAAATATTGCAAATGCAATACCAAACGTGTTTCTAAAACTATGAACTTTTGTTTTAATTTGTTAATAGTTTTGTGGTTTACATGCAAACGATAAAAATTCCCCATTGTTTACATGACATGATCCCTACATTATTCCTTTGTTGGAAATTATTATGCCGTTTTGATTAGGGTTGGCACAATGTCTTTGGTTTTATAAATTAGGTTTTATTTTGTGGATGGAATTATAATTGCTGAAAGATAGTATGGTTGTGTTAGTAACTGGCTTAAAATAGTTTGGTTGTAGATATTGTGACTGAAAATATTTGTGGTCGATTAGTCCAGGTCCGAAAAATTACAAATAGAATTTTCTCCTTGACTTGGCCTAAGAGCAGGAAACCAAATTCTAGGCTTTTAGCATTCAGTGGTTGATAATAGTTTACAAAGTAGGTGGAAAAAACCAAAATTAAATTTGAATTTTACGAAAATTTTAATCCCTAAAAATTGTAAAGTTTTCATTTATATATATATGTATCATTATATATATAACTCTGATTAAAATAACTTGTCAATGCGGTAAAGATCACACATGGAGTTTAAAATTTCAGTTCTTCTTTTTGGAGATGGATTTCTTCCCAAACGCATCTACAAAAGAGATGCTCTGAAATTGGAGTTTTCCACCTACATTGTAAAGTTTTACAGACGTTTTCGGAAATTTTGAATTTAAATGAACTCTAATTATTTCTCTTTAATTGAAATAAAATATTTTAAGGATAATACAATTTGGGAAGAATAGAAGAAACGCGTACCAATTTTTCCATTTAAAATTTTTTAAATATTTCAAAAAAACCTAGTTTGGGCAAAATGATCCTTTCCCCAATTGTTTTCAACTTTTGCCTAACTATCCCACTGTAGCTTACAGGCTATAAAAAATTGTCATATTTTCCCAAGTTGTCAGAACAAAAATGTTGAGCAAGCTTTCAGAATTGTTAAAGGGCTTATAAAAGTTTGCACAATTCTAAATTTATAATAATCATGTTAACAAACATCGGCCCAAAACCTCAAATTTACAAAGTTGAAGCCTCAAGCTCCCAAACTGTTTGTTTTTAAGCCCATGTCTCACAAAACCCTTTCGAATTCAATAAGTCAGTTAATCCAGTACCACATTCAAATTTTATGTCAGTCTTGCACCAATAATTGGCTGAACCATGCTTGGTATATTTGTCTAGGGTTTCTAGAAGCTAGCAAGTGAGGAATCAGTTACTTTTCAACTTCTGTAGATCAGGTAGTGCACAAATATATTATAAGAGCACTAAGGTAAACTATGAATTCAGTATGAAATAAAATAAGCATGGATAGGAATTATGGGGAGACCCAACCGATTTGGCTGGAACCCGAGAAGGAAATGACAGTAGAAACTTTATTAAATATGATAATAATTAGTACAGTATATCTATAAATTATGAATTGATTGGTGAGTTAATCCATAAAATATGATAATAATTATCCAATTTTATTATTATGCCAATTTATTATTAATTATAAATTATTTATAATTAATAATAAATTGGCAACCATTGTTACCGATACAGCAGTTTGGGGCCACTGGGCCTTTATTTATACCGCGCGCCGGGGACTTGCCCATGGGCGCGCC